>LOJH01024677.1:0-19026 GCA_001685095.1 Ellobius talpinus
AACAGGCTGAGCTGGGGGATCTTCTGGCCCCAAAGAAGGGAAGGGGTGCCTGGGCGCAAGCTGGGATGGGATAGGGAGAGAGAGAGGCAGTATTCGGGGAGAGAAGCCCTGCAGAATGACCAGAAAGATTAAGGGGTTGAGGAATGTCTGTGCTCCCTTTTCTGGGGCTTTTGCTGCCTGTCAGGAACACACTCACCCCTTCGATGGATCTTCTGGTACAGGATCCTATATAGCAATATTCTGTTTTTTTTTTAAGTAAAAAATTTCCACCTTTTTCCCTCCTCCTCCCCCCACTCACCTCCCTGTTCCTCTCCAGTCCAAAGAGCAGTCAGGGTTCCCTGCCCTGTGGGAAGTCCAATGTCCTCCCCCTCCATCCAGGTTTAAGACGGTCTGTCACCTACTTTCTACCTCATCAAAGACCCTCAGTAATGGAGCCAGCTGAGCTGGTGCTGAAACCTCTTAAAGCCATGATCTAAAGCAAACATTTCTTCGTAACTTTTTATGTGTCAGATGGAGTATTAGGGCAATGAGAGGCTAACTCAGGCACCTGGTGAACTCCAGTGGGCTTGTTTAACCTTGTGACATTGAGAGACAGTGTTCTTATCTACAGAGATCACTCTTGAGAGCCCCTGAGTCCCAAAAAGGAGACAAGAACAAATTAAAACAACAACAAAACCTCCAAGGCTTAAGTAAGTTACTCTCTTGTATTATGCCTTGTTTAGAGCTAACTATGGGTCACAGATTGGACATGCCTGGGAAGAGTGTGCTGTGTACAAAGTAGAGCTTGCTACTCCATAGTTGGATAAGAAAGTTGAAGAAGAAAGAAGGCATGTGCCTTATGTCTTTAGTTTCTATGACACAAGCTGCTGCTGCAGAAGAAATTAAGGAAGGGAGTAACATTGTACAATAAGGGTGCTCCAAGAATTGCTGTGGGAAAGAACACATGGTCCCTGATGGATTGGAGCGTGAACACAGTGGCTTTATGTTTGATTCTTCATAAGTGTACATTTTCACTCAGGAGGAAAAGAAGGAAAAAGTAGCTGGGTGAAAGAAAAGTGAAAGTTGAAAGCAAAAGTAGAATTAAATACATCTATCCACATGGTAAGTATAAATATATGATAAAGAAGCAAGTGTACCAACTGGGAAGGGACAAAAACTCCCACAGTGTATGGAAGAGCTGTCTTCCAGAGGCCCAGGGGCCTGTGTTGTGTATTATTCTGTTTAACCCCAACAGTAAGAATGGACTATTCTATTAACACACATGAGAAATTTATGGCTCCGGGTAGTTTTATCAGTGGTGTGTTTACTCAGTAAAAGGCTGAGGCAGGGTTTGAAGCCATCGTCTCTTCTTACCATTAAGAAATAATATGACCTGTCTTTGTAGTTTGAAAATAGGAGAACAAAATAAATCTGTAATTCTTGGAGCTTAGTAAGATGTGGCTACCACTACAATGTTTGGGATTTTTGTAACAGTTATGTCCAAGAGGGATTCTTTTTAACCTAGTCTGGAGTTTGCCAACTGACCCTTTAATCTTTGGTCATTTGTCACAGGAAAAGAGAACACTTGGCTTAACTAGCTGTTTGAGGATGTTCGGAGAATATAAATAGCATGCTCGCTGTTAAGTGAGATTTGGGATATTTTGTGTATTAAATAGTTTGTGTTTTACTCTATCTCTTTTGTCATAGAGACTGAAAATTCCTGACTTTGGAAGGTGGAAAATAAGCACTCCATATTCACCACTAATGTTTGTAAGTGTGAGTGCACACACACGTTATCACACACCACTAACATTTGTAAGTGTGAGTGCACACACACATTGTTACACACCACTAACATTTGTAACTGTGTGTGCATGCGTTGTTATACACCACTAACGTTTGTGAGTGCATGCAGTGTTATACACTACTGTTTGTAAGTGTGAGTGAGCGCACACGTTGTTAAACACCACTAATGTTTGTAAGTGAGTGCGTGCACGTGTTGTTACACACCACTAATGTTTGTAAGTGTGAGTACATGCACGTGTTGTTACACACCATTAACATTTGTAAGCGTGAGTGTGTGCATGTGTTGTCACACACCACTAATGTTTGTAAGTGTGAGTGCGTGCATGCATTGTTATGCACCACTAACATTTGTAAGTGTGAGTGCATGCATGTGTTGACACACACCACACACAAAGGCTCTTTGTCCTTCAGACTCACTTTGTAAGGCAAGTTCATTGATGTTTTTGGTGTTTCATTTTGTTTTAAGGAGTCCTTTTCTTTTTCTTTTTTATTCTTCTATCATACTTATGTCTGGACCTCAGTTTCCTCTCCCTCCACTCCTTCCAGCTCCCCCCCTCATCTCCCATCTCTCCTTTCCCCCAGATCCACCCCTCTCTGCTTCCCTTCAGAGAAGAGCAGGACTCCCAGGGGTATCAACTGGAATTTGGCATAATACCTTACAGTAAGACTAGGCACATACCCTCATTTCAAGACTAGGTGAGGCAACCCAGTAGGAGGAAAAGGGTCCCTAGATCGGGCAAAAGAGTTAGAGACACCCTCACTGCTACTGTTAGGTGTCCCTCAAAACTCGTAGCTAAACAACTCTAGCAGTATACAGAGGACCTAGCACAGACTTGTGCAGGCTCTCTGGTTGCCGCTTCAGTCTTGGTGAGCTTCTATGAGGCTTGCTTAGTTGATTCTGTGGACCATATTCTTGTGGGATCCTATACACCTCTAGCTTCTGCAATCTATCCTCCTCTTCTTCCTTGGGGTTCCCTGAGCTCTGCCAAATGTTTGATGTGGGTCCCTATAATTGGGCTCAGCTCAAATCTATGAGTATATCAGAAATATCAGAATATCATAAAGAATTATTGCATTGGTTTTTTTTTGCCAATCCTGTTCGGTTCCATCACAATAAGACTAGATACAATAAGACTAAGTCACAATAAGACTAGACACAACAAGACTAAGTCACAATAAGACTAGATACAATAAGACTAAGTCACAATAAGACTAGACACAAACCCTCATATAAAGGCTGGGTGAGACAATCCAATAGAACTTGCTTTGTTGGTTCTGTCTGGACGGTCCAGCCTCTGGTTCCTGGCTAGTGTCAGGCATGGGCTCCCTCCCGTGACTTGGGCTTCAAGTTGGATCAGTCATTGGATGGCCACTCCCACAAGTTCTATCCCAGTGATACCCCAGCATCTCTTGCAGGCAGAACAAATAGTACGTGGAAGGTTTTGTGGCTGGGTTAGTATCCCATTTCCACTACTAGAAGCCTTCTGTGGTAATGTTTGATAACCTTATGTAGTGGCAATGTTGCTGTGATGTGGTGATGTGACAGACAGGATGTCAGAATTAAACCAACGGAATTATGAACTTCAGTTGCTGAGACTTGTACTAGTAAGTTTGTTTTCTAAAGTTTAGTCCAAGGTGCTGAGAATAATCGATGTTTGAGTTCCTAGTCCTAAACGAGGCATTTATACCAGTCTAACTAAAGCTCAGGGAGTATTCGGGAAGAGGCTGTGGAATGAATGTAAGAGCTGGAAGATATGAAGGACTGTGAAATATCAATGCACCTTCGTGCTGTATTGATTGTAGATGGAAATACCCAATCCTGTACATGCCAGAGCCTTACCAATCACAGAAGCTGCTGTTGTCTGCACTGGGCATACACTAGTCAACAGACAGTCATGGTTAGGAGGGTTCCTGGGGCCTTATATCTCCCTGTTGAACTATTGGCTATGGAAGGATCCTGGGGCAGGGGGTCATTCAGTCATGCCCCCACTGACAAGCCTACCTTGCAAGCTCCAGGGGATAATTCCAAAACCCATGGTCACAAAGACTGTCCTGATTAAACTCAAGGGGTCGTAAAACAACCCAAAAGACATGAACATGAGAAAGGGTTTTACAGGAAAGAAGGGATTGTCAGGATGGGAGGACAAAAGAAGGTGTAAGGTGTGAGCAGTAAGAAGGCCCTTATGCATATAACATTTTCAAAGAAAGAAATTTCATTAATATTAAAAATTTAGTTTTTAACTCAGGAAGTGGTGGCACACACTTTTAATCTCAGCACTCGGAAGGCAGAGACAGGCAGATTTCCGAGTTCAAGGCCAGCCTGGTCTACAGGGCTAGTTCCAGAACACCCAGGGCTACACAAAGAAACTCTGTCTTGAAAAACCCAAAGAAAAATTTCTATTGTAAAAATGTTAAACCTATACTAAATCCATTGGAGGAATTTTTCATTAAAAAGTAGCCACCCATGGAGGCAGGAGAGGTGGCACAGTGGTTCAGAACATCGGTTGCCTGATGGAGACCATTATAGAAAGACACGACTGGTCAAAATGGAGAGAATCACTGATCTCAGGGTGCCCAGCCATATCCAAGCAATACATTGTCAGCACAATCTCCCACACCTAAGACCCAGGGAACGTCACAGAAGGGAGAGAAAGACTGTAGGAACCAGAGGCCCGTGAAGTCTGCCACTGCATTGTGTCCCTTAGCAATGGTGGGGAAGTTGCACACGTGAAACCTCAACAAGAAGTCTGCTAAACAAGACCTGAACAATGACAACACCAACTGACATGTAACATGGAGTGGGGGAATTTCACAGAACCTCACCCCTAGGTATGGAGCTATAGCTGATACTTAACAAGTATCAGGAGAGGCAGAACTACTCTTTTCTAGGGATGAGTCCCCTAATTATCTGTTAGAAGTCAACTCTGAAGAAATATATATACCAACACCATTCAATTAAATGTATATAAAACAGTTAAAGAAAAAGTGGCCATTAAAACAATAAGAGCAAAAAGAGCACTTGCTGCCCTCACGGAGGACCAGGGTTCAGTTCTCAGCATCCACATGGTGCTTACCGTCACTTGTAACTCTAGTTCCAGGGTGTATTTGTTATTTACCTATTACTGTGATAAAACACCATAACCAAGGCGATTTCTAGAAGGAAGGGTTCATTTGGGCTTGTGGTTCTAGATGGATAGGAGCGTGCCATGCCGGGAACGCAACAGATGGCAGAGACAGCCGAGAACTCACATCTCACACCCCAAGAAGAAATCAGGGAGTGTAAACTGGGAATAATTCATGACCTTGAAACCTTGAAGCCTGACCCCAGTGGCACTTCTTCCAGTGAGGCCACACCTAAACCTACTCAAACAGCACCAACAACTGGAGACCAGGTGTTTAAACACCTGAGCTCATGGGGAACAATTCTCATTTAAAACACCATACAGAGGAACAGGGATCCTCTTCTGGCCTACACAGCACCAGGCATACATACAGTGTGCATACACATATGTAGGCACTCACATGCACATAAAATGAAAATACAAATGCATCTATTTTAAAAGTAGTGTTTGGGGGTCCGGAGGAATCTGAAAGACCATCTCAAAGAAAAGCTGATACTTTGAATTTTATTTTATTTTTTAAACTTTTATATTCTTCTTTGATTTGGAAGTCTTGTTTGCACTGTATTTCATACCTGGTAGTAGCTGGCATGCATTATGATTTGATGTTTATCTAGAGTATTTATGTATAAGGAACTAATGAACACACAGTTGATAAAGTCATCATGAAAACGCTGATGGATGGATAAATTATCATTACATGGGTGTTGTGTGCCTTCTGTGAGGTTACATTCTGACCCCTTCTAGTGCATGATGCCTTCCGTCATCTAGAAAACAGATCAAAGGCAGATATTCCCAGTTAATTCCCAGTTAGTCCTGTGCCTCTTGAGTGCATGCTGACTTGCTGTGTGTGCCTGGAATTGACATTTTGTTAAGTTGCTTTGAGCACCCACCTTTGCACAAGAGAGCAAACAGAAAGATGAAATTGGTGTGAAAGTTGAATGGAATCTATCCAATACTGGAATAAAAATACGTTCACATCCCCTCATTATTATAATTTTTTTAAGTTTTCACTTTAAAAGCAATTTAGCACTCTGAAAGGAAGACTAAGACTTGAAAGTTATAAGGAGGAAACCAACAACAACAACCAAACAGCTGCTATCAGGGGAATAACTCATGAGACATTAAACAAATCTTGGAGGAAGAAATACAAGTTTTCCTGATGATGCAGTGGGTAATGAGATGTTGTCTTACCGAATTCTCTTCTTTACATAGCTTGAGATTGGGAACAGCCTGACTGTACACCTTTGGTAGTCAGTGTTCCCTGTGCTGTGTCTGGGAGAGGCTTCCCCAGGAACCTCACTGTCCGGTAGCTTGCACCTCAGTTCTGCACAGTTTTCTCACCCACCTCTTCATTCCAACAATTTAAATTTAACCAAACCTTATTGAACATCTGTTTCTTTTGTTACTTTGTTTTATAATTTACAAGGCAATGCACACAGCCCTGGTCAAAAGAGTTTCTATATAGCTTATAAATAGGTTTAATCTATATTTCCTGCATAATTTTGGTTGCATAAATATGTATAGATGCAGGCTACAACCTGTTCACAGAAGTACAGATTACAATCAAGCACACCACTGACTTCTTCCTGTGTAGAGATTTAAAAAAAGATAAAGTATGTTTCAAATTTGACACCTGCTTAAATAGATACATAGTTTCACTTTCATACATTTGGAAGATTTTTATCTATTGTGATTCTTTTTAATTTTGAAATCCCTAGACACTTTGTGTTAATAGTGGGGATAACCTTTTCAATCACTGAATACATTTTAAGCTTTTTCATTTCCAGTTTCATTTTATCCTTATTAATTTGATAATTTGCTGAGTTCCTTTTCTGCCCATTGATTTGGTTACAGTTGCTACGTAGCGAAAAAGAAAAATGGAATAACATTATATTAGATTTTGAAGGAAATATAAAGATAATCTAATCTAACCTTTTATTTTAAAAATGAAACTGAGGCCAAGGTTAAGTGACTCATCTTGGGTCACACTGCTACTCAGAGCCAGGTATTGTGACACTAAATCAATCACACTTTCTAACAAATCACACTGCTCGTATCCAGCGTGAGCTTTTCAAGCCTCGTGCTGAGACGATCCATGGTTTTCAGCATGAATTACCCAGTCTGCCTCCAAGTGTCACTTGACTGCCCTGTTCATAGTGTGGTAGTTCATTTTCTCCTTTTTCTTGTGTGTGTGTGTGTGTGTTGTGCAGTGGAGCACAATGGATGGCTTCTTATGTTGAACTTTGTCTTATTGCCAGGTATGTAGACTGACTGGCCAGTGAGATTCTGGGATCCCCATACCCTTGCCCCTTGACCCCTGGTGTTAGACACTGAAATCATATTCAACTTTTTATGTGGATGCCGGGAATTCGAACTCCAGTCCTCACGCTTGCATGGCACACATTGGTACACTGAGCCATCTCTCCAGTCCCTTTTTTATCTAGGTACTAGCCATTCATCTATGGTAGCCAGTCTGTTAAGTGTCTTTCATTTTTGCTTGCCAGTATATGTTTCCTACAATGATTTTTTTAAATTAATCTTGATGCTATACTGTAAGAATAACTGTCCTGAATAACTGAATAATAAAATCAACCCATTTCTGCAATAAAATAGGCTTATGAAGCAGAGGTTGGAGCTTTAGTATCTCAGTGTGGTCCTCACTTTTGTTGCTAGAAGAACATACCCCTTCTAAACGGAGATGGAGGAGGAGTGGATGGGGTGGTAGAAGGGAGGTTGGGGGAGGAAACAGGAGAAGAGGAGGGAGGGGAAATTGTGGAACTAGATAATAAAAAACCCATCCTGAGTGAGGTAACTCAGACCCAGAAAGAGAAACACGGCAATGCACTCACTCATAAGTGCATATTAGATGTAAAGCAAAGGACAACCAGGCTACAGTTCTCAGCCCCAGAGAAGCTCGGTAATGAGCAGGACCATTACCTACCATTACCATTGGCCTGTGGCAGGGCAGAATATAGTTAGGTGGGAAAGCCAAACTGAGTACAGGGAGAAAGAAGGTGGGGTCAGAGGGATGCCAGCAGCTGCTGGAGAAGCAAGATGTCAAGGCAACAAGCCACAAGCCTCATGGTAAAATATAAAAAAATAGAAATGGGTTAATTTGAAAGTAAGAACTAGTTAGTCGTAAGCCTGAGCTAATAGACCAAATAGTTTGTAGTTAATGTTAAACCTTAGAGTGGTTATTCAGGAACTGGCAGGTGGGAGAGAAACCTCCAGTTACACTTTCCTGTGTCCCATCTAGTCTCACAGCCTCTTATAAAATAATCACTCAGAGGGTTAATATTAATTACGATGGTTTGGTTGATGACTCAGGCTTATTATTGGCTAGATCTTATATTTAAATCAACCCATTTCTTTTAGCTTAAATTTTATCATGAGAGTAGTGGCTTGTTACCTCACATCTTGCTTCTCTGATAGTTTCTAATGTCTCTTTCTACTCTGCCTTCTTTCTTCCTTTCTTTAGTTTGAGTTTCCCGCCTAACTATTTTCTGCCGTATCATAGGCCAAAGCAGCTTCTTTATTCATCGACCAATAAAAGCAGCACATATTCGCAACATACAGAAAGACATCCCACAACATTATTTTTGAGACATATCGTACTGATTATTATACTTTTGTTGTTGTTTTTCTGATTGGTTGGATTATCCCCCCCCCCTTTGATATTAAGGCTTTGCTGGTTTACTGTGGCGGGCGTGGAAGATTCCTTCCTAGCCTTCCTTTGTTCATCTATTCCTCCCAGTCCTGCTCTTTAGGGCTCACTCCCCAGAACTACTCAGAGAGAAGAGAACAAAACAGTGCAATATCAAATCATAGATGATATAGACAGATAATTAAAACTGGTTAAAACATACAAACACATCACCAATAACCATAAGTCAGAAAATGGCAAAACCAATGTAAAGTGTTCTATGAAATGAAAATTTGTCTAGGGTACACATGAACATGCTAAATGAGTGAGATAAAAGAAAGAGGTAGGGGAAAGGGAGGTTAGAGGAAAAAAGAGTCAAGAAAATGTGGAGCTACAGCAATGGTTCACAGTTATGAGTACTTCCTGCTCCTGAAGAGGACCCAAGTTCAGTTTCCAGACCCCAGTCAGGCTGCTGTCAATGGCCCGCTCCTGGGGATCCAATTCCCTCGTTGGGCACTCCTAAACATGTCACACACACACTCGTACGTGCATATACATGTATTTAAAAAGCTCAAATTTAATTTAAATGCATTTGAATGCATACATTTAAAAAATTCGAAAAGAGAAAGCAAAGAATAGTATTTTGAAGGGGGAAGAGTAAATGATTAGAATATTTTAATTAAAATAGTTTTAAGAACTCCCTGTTTTTAAAAAGTGATTTCTCAATTATAAGAAAGTACAAAACCAAAATCAGAAAAATGTAACAAGGGTAATAAAATATAAAAGAATTTAGAGCTTATTTTAAAAAGCTTAAGCTACTATAGAAAGAGGAAACGGAGAGGGTGTAAGAAAAGGAAAAGGATGATTACCTAGCGATGGAAAAGGTAAAATCAGATGCCTTTATTTGGGGAATAAAGAGTACGATAAAGTAAAAGTCACTCTGAATGTAGAGTTAAAAGAAGAGCAAGGAGCAAGGGGGAGCTCACAGAGAAAAACCCAGAAAAATATGGCTGTGGGAGCAGCTTCATTACAGGTCCTTCAAAAGTAGAGCCCGACAGAGACAGGCATCCCCAGAGCTGCCATCACTTTAATGGCTCGCTTCCTCCGGGGCGCCTACTGGCTACCCTTACCTTTGCAGTCTGGGACTGGGCAGGTTCTCGGACCCTCTTGAGACTGCCAGCATCACCTTTGTGTGGCTAATGCTCCAGCGGGCCGGATGTGTTCTCTGCGGGAGGCTACCACGGCACTGAGCTATGTATAGACAGAGAACCTGTCTTGGTTCCTTCAGACCCCTGAGTGCTGCCCACTGTGCTAGAGGGACAGAGTGTGAACGTCAAGCACTCTACTGGGGTTTCAGAGTTCTTCAGGCAGCTGTGAACGGCGGGTGGAGCTCCGTACGTTATTTATCCACAGACCTCAGGCTCAGGTTTTCAAAGTCCAGGTCTCTCAGTAGAAGAGGTTGGCTTCTAGGTACCCTTTACTGAGATAAGCCTCCTGCCCTCTGAACTTTGGAGCTTGTCAGTGTTGGGCTTCCCCTACTTCCCACAGTGGCCTCCCAAGGGCTATCTCTCACCGTGGGACTATGGATGTTTAAATTCAGGCTCCTTGACTTGTCTGTCCTCAGGTTCGTTTTTTAGATCAATAACATCCCTCTCAAGAAGGTGCCAAGCCCCCCCCATTCATATACAGGGAAGGATGGGACTCCTCTCCTCTGCTCACCTATCCAGGTAAGAAGCCATCTCCTAAACCTTCAACTGGGTATGAAACTCACATTCTGGTGTTGTCCTGAGGGGTAGGACTGCCAGGCTCTTCTCGTTTCCTGGCTTACCTCTCTGTGGGATAGCGCCTGCTTTCCCTGACTCCACATCACAGAAGTTTCTAGTGCACCTAGCTCCCTGAAGCCCTTTTGCATGGATATCAAGTGATATCAGGCCTACAGGGGTTTTCAAAGAGGAGATCGGTGGGGGTGGGGTGGGGAAGGCAGGGGAGATATGCATATGTATGTTTTTGAAATGATGTGTTGATTGGTAATAAGCAGTATTAATCTACTCATTGGAATGACACTTTACCCTGACCAGAATTTCCACTGACTCCATGGTGGGGGATATCACAGGGAAACACAGAGCTGTTAAAGAATTGCAAGCTGACCGATTTTCAATACTCACTCTCCTATGTGGATAAGAAATGAATATTTAGGTGGGGAAAATTAGACCAAATACAGCAACTGGGAGGGGGAGTGCAGAACTGCATTTCTTTTTGTGTTTGGTGGTCATATTACCTGACATTGTGAGCATATTTTATTTTTTTATACAAAAATGAATGCTGCTTTTGTGGGAGGATGCCATCTCATGTGGAGTTGAAATTATTCCTCTACCAACTGTATTTTATCTTGGGAAGTGATCGGTGTCAAAAGTATTGCTTGTATCAAGATATATGTGCAGAGTGGAAGTTGCTGGGTAATATATAGCACTGGTGCTTTATGCTGATGGTGTACTGACACAATTTACACCAGCCATTCTTTTTTTTTTTTGCCTTGAACTGTAAGGTGCATTAGTTTCTGGATTTATATGTGTAAGACTTTTAACCATTTAGGTGTTATTTTTTTAACCAGTGCACACATATTTATGATATTCTAGTTCAGAGTTGAAAATAAAATTCTAGTTCTGAGTTGAAAATAAATACGAAATGGTGCTGCTTACAGGAACATGAGCTGGTGTAAAGGTTTGACAAACAGCACTCTAAATAGGAGCCACAACTACTCAGTGATAATTGCTATTATTTTTTGATGGCTTCCTGTAAGAAGGTCCTCTTCTATTACATTTATTTTTGTGTATGGAACATGGATTGTTGACTTGAGGGCAAGCACCTTTACTTACTGAGGCATCTTCCTGTACTGAAGGTGTCCTCTGATGATGGAGGATGGTGGGGTGACTGACACCCAAACTCTGGAGTCAGTGCTCAGGTTTGAGTTTCTGCCTGCTGATGGTCATCCGGGCTTGGACCATCTGTTGAGCTCTTCATACATCAGTTCTTTAAAATTTAAAGTGGAGAAAAGAATATGATTGTCCTGAGGATTAAATGGAAAAATAGAGAAAACACATAAACTGTTAAATGAACATTTTGATGATGGCACTTTATACCTATACTTCTTTCTATGAAGATTAAATTTTTATTTATGTGTGCATAAATGTGTGTATGTGAATATGTGTGTGTGAATATGTGTGTGTGCAGGTGTGTGTGTATGTGCTATATGCACACATGCGTGTAGAAGCCAGAAGTTCTGTCAGCTGTAGTTACAGGCACATGTAAGCCATCTGACATGGACTCTGGGAACAGAACTCACATCCTCTGTAGGTCATCTCTCCAGCCCCTAATAACTGGAGTTTTATGACAGCTTTGGCTGTTTTCTCCTCTTGAGCTATATTTGTGGAATGAGATCTCAGAGAAGTCCAGGATTGATCATGGACACAGACTGGGAATAGAAAGGCGTGGTTGGCTGTCCGCTGTGGCTCCCAAAGTATTCAGCAAGCTGAAAACAGCGAGGCAGAGGGATCTTGAGTTGCAGGCCAGCCTGGAATGCATAATAAGCCCATACCTCAACATTAAGGAAAGAAAAGAAAACGCAGCAAGAAAGGTGTGGCTGGCTTCTATGTTGTGGTGTGGCCTCAGATCTGGAGCAAATCTTCCTTTCTACAGGAAATCTTGAAAGGTAAACACGATAGATAAGCTCAATTCTCATGAAAGATGTTCACCCCAAATAAACCAAATACCACACTGTGGAAAGAAACCAGTATGGGGTCTACAAACGTGTTATTTGGGGTGAGGAGGGTTAATATTATTACAGAGGCATAAGTGTAAAATTTATACAATATGGTTAAATTGGAATTTATTGTAATTTAGAGAAATTTGGAGGGATTTTACGAGCATGGATATTGCATACAAACTGTCACCCACTCTAGAGCCAACTTTAATTATGTGCACATGGATTATCCAATCTATCAGGAAATCATACTCTAAGTGCTCTGGAATGTTAACACCCCTTCCGCTTCTTTAACTTTTGGAGAGCATAGGGGGTTCTCTCTCTTCCATACTGTCCTTCACATCCCCAACTTTTTATGGCAAACCCACAGCTTCTCGAAACCCTCGCCCTGAAGGGCTGAAAGCTGTGTGTTGGAGACGGTTGATAGCTTTTATCCACTCTCCACGTTTCCTGAACTGTTTAGATAGTGCCCTGGATATCTTCCTGCACTTAACCCCCATGTAGCTGTACTTTGGCACTGAGCACACTCACAATACTAACAGTGGGCACATTGTCCAGGATGTTAGAAAGACACAGGACAGTGAGACTCTCCCCAGACCTAGGATATCCCTGTGGTGGTGGTGACTGAAGTCTGATGGGACCTTTAGAAGTTGGGAAGACAGCAGAATGCTTTGTAACACCTTTATGTTTGAAGCAGAGAGGTCAAGGTTTGAAACTCAGGTCAAGGTGTGACCTTTTCTTGTGTAATAAATACCTCATCTGCACTGACCTTCCCTGTTCCTCGAGACAACTGAGTTGGTGTCTCTTGAAAAATTGTTGACTCCCATCTATGTCCTCACATTTTTAGTGACCAGATCTTTCCCTTGAGTCTTCAGTGTTCTCCCCTTTAACCCCATCACCTCATTCCCATACCATTTCAGTTTTTATCTTTTACAAATTTCCTCACTTTATTAATCTTCCTGTTAGGGACTCGTTACCATGTGGTTAAAGGCAATGAAATATTTGCCTATTATGTTTTGGACTATTTCCTTTGACTAATATAAATAATATTCCTATGCACATTCTTAAACATCTGTGTTCATTTCCATAAGCAGAACTTCTGGTTGTGTGATTGCTGCCATGTGGTCTCCATATACGTTAAAGGCTTTAGAATGATAACAACATATTTATTTTTGAGTTAACCAATGTTTCTCTCTCATCACTAATATGACAGTAGTTGTCTCACTAGAAACTGATTATAATCTAAAATAATTTTGTCAACTCAATAGATAAATTGACCTTTTCCCTTGAATAAAGATCTTATTGTAGCCCAGGCTGGCTTTTAGCTCTAGATCCTCTGGGCGCTGGAAGTTCAGATGTGCCCGCCATATAAGGTGTGAGGTGTAGGATGTTCTTAAGAGATAGTGGAAGTGAGCATTTTTGCATGTGTATGGCTTGCATCTCTAGTGTTTATAGCTTGCGATGCTTTGAGAATGTATTTTATATTTTAATGATGAAACTGTTTTCTATCTGAATTGCATGGCTTTTGTACTGATAAGATTCTTCTATAATCTAAGAATAGAACTCTATATTATTCCTATTTTATAGCAATATGAATCTCAGACATTCGCCTCTTCAATTCATCTGAAATGCAATGAGCTAACTCTCTACTACATATCTACCACATATTTAGATTACTTTTCCAAATATATAATATTTCCTCCCAATTTCTCAATGTTTTCTTTCTTGAGAAACTGTTACATTGTTGGTCATCTGAATACTTCCACTGATCAGTCTATTGACTTTGCACAAGTTCTCAACTTGTTTTACATATTGAAGTTTTAAGTTACATTTTGATATTTGATAAATAACCATTCATTATTTTGAAGTAGCTTTTGTGTTTAATGTTTCTGTTGTCTGCTCATCTAGAATTAAAGAATTTTATCACCCCTGTTCCAGAATATCACACTAGAAACACTTTATACATTCAGAGTATTTTGTACCTTCTCATTTTGTTAGGAATTCTATGTTTTTCCAGTACAGTTTACTATTTTTCATCATGTATGTTATAAACATTTTTGTGGTGACCTATAGGTTTTTTATAAGTTTATTGCTATTCTGAATGATTTTTTTCCTTTTATGTCTGCTAGTTCAAATTTGCAAAGTTCTTTTACACAGCTTTTTTTATAGTCCATGTAATAATTTTTGCCATTGGTTCCAGCACCAGAGGGAGCTGTAATGTAGTGGAAATGGCCCTCCCAAGTGAGCAAGACAGAATTTGAAGCCATGTTCGGTGAGTTGTTCCCATGTGGCCTTGTCCAAATCATCTCTAATATGGAAGAATCCCTTCCATCTCTCACAGAAGGCTCAGAAAATCCTTTCAGTATGGGCAGTGTGTGAGTCCCTTAACAGAAGATGTGGGGGGACTGGGGAACCTGAAGGTGGTTAATAGGTGCTTCAACTCTACACAGACCAACCCCATCCCCACTGTAGAAATATATGCTTATCAGGAGGTGGAGGAAATGAAAAGTCATTGGCAGCATTTGCAGGATTCCATGGAATAGTCAGTGCCATTCTCTGACTTTATGTATTATATTGTAAATAACACAGGAAATGAGAAGGTAGGTGAGCTTGTCAGCATGAGACTGTGGGACAGATAGTTACCATGCCACACAAGATTTGCTCTCTGCTTTTCTCTCCTGTTGAGTGTTCCTGAGCTGCATGAACTTTCAGACCTCACTTTACTAATACATAAAACCAAGATTACAGCATGGGTCAAGACATACAGAAAAGTGTGACTCTTTCTGCAAATGAAATTAGAATAATGGTGGCATGTTTGATTTATTCTGAATGTGGTCCGTGAGTTTTCTTATTGTTTTCCAGGGGCCTGGTATGGAAATATGACACCTCATTTGTGTGTACTTAAAGTCATCATCAGGAACAGGTCAAAACCCATGGATCTTCTGGGAAAATTTTTTATTACACACCTGCACACGCGCACCCACCCACTCACATGGACTCATGTGCGTGCGTGCGCACACACACACACAGACACACACAAATATATATAAACATACTGAAAGAATGATAGTTGTTTCTAGTTTAAGGATATTTTTAAGAAATTGTCAAATCATTTGTGTCTTTTAGACTATGAAAGCATTGATAAATTCTTCCCCACAGCCTTGTGATGGGTAACAGTAAAACTCAATGAATAATATCCACAAATCCAGGGATGCAGTTGAGATTATCACTCATTACCATTGTGAGAAAAGGATGATTAAACTAATAGTTACAGGGAGACGTTCCTGGTGACAGGGGGCTATGATGAAAATAAACGGACTTCAATATACACTTAGAACCGGGAATAATGGGACGTGGCAGAAAGCCAATAAATGAACGTGGCCCTCTGCTCTGATCAATGAATTACTCTCTTCCATCTCTACTTTCTCTGGAGAGCAGCACAAGAACCTTAATGAAAAATCAATAGCCCTCTGTAATTCAAAAGTGGGATCAATCGTTTGACTTGACTTTTTCCCCCTTGCTAAGAGGATGCCCTAGCCCTAGACAGAGTTCAGCTGTAAAGAGCATTTCCTTAAAAAAAGCCCTATAGAAGACACCTGACATCAGCCCACAGCAATTTGTATCTGCCATGGACAGGGATTTCTTTCCTTTCTGTCTTAAAGACAGATGAATTACTAGGCTAATTCTCCCCTATAGTTCCTCTTTCTGTTCCCCATCTTTAGAATTAAGCAACCATCATTCGTTGTGTTTTCTCAGTGGTTCTTGTGACAGTTACTGCTTTCGTTGATGTTGTTGATGCTCTGAGACACAGTTTATAGCTCTGAGTCCCATCATTAGGCCCATCAGGATGGAATGGAAGCTATATTCCTAGAAGTCTCTCCGGATACCTCACCTAGCGTCTTCTAGCTGTTACCTCTCTGCTCAGAACAATACTGTGATCATGTGTCCTTGACCTAGAAGCAAAACCCGGCAGGCGAAAGGAATCTGGGGTGTTTAAGAATCGGAGACTGCTTTTTATTTATAATTCAGCAGCATCCTGTACCAGCTCAGAGGCAGTGGTGCGTGGCAAATCTTTAGCCGCCTGGCTCTCTGGGTGGGGTAGTCCTTCTGTGAATTTCTGTGATATTCGTAGTCCACCATGGCCGATTTGGGGCTACCATAGAGAACATCGCTGAAAGTAGGGTTAGGAGAAACAAACATAGTGGACACAGCTTGACATCTGGTGTGAGCTTGCCATAGCATGTCACCACACTGAAAGGCCTTTTGGTACCTTTGTATGAATTAAAAAACAAAAGCCTCCTCTGGTTAGATGCTGAAAACCTTGATGAGTAGTGTGGGTCAATTTCAGCCCCCACATTGTCCACTGGCATAGCATGAAGTTCAATATTTAACCTACACAAGCAGATGTGAATTCTGGGAGTTCTTTCCTTGGGTTCCTCTAAGGATGCATGGTTAGGTTTCCAACAATCTACAATTATTTGTAAAGACAACAGTGTATGTATGCGCACATGTGCACGCATGTGTGTAACAGGTGTGGAAAGTTATCTGGAGAGTTTGATGGCTTCTGTACGATTTCTAAAAAGATCCTTAAGTTGGAAAGTTAAATCCTGAAAAATTTCAGTGCCATTGGTAGGAAGCTGAGTCTTTTGAAATGCAATTGCAACGGAATGCAACCCCAAGGGTTTTAAAGCCACAAGACTTAGTAAGGTCCCAGACTTCACAGTTTTCTAGGAATAAAGAGAATGCAAACTTGTGAATTCCTCATAGATATATGTTGTTTTTACATTCCGTATAATGATTTGCTCAGAGGACAGCCACATTTTGTATTCCTGCTTCTATCATGTGAAACCCAGCGGTGTGAAGTGAGCGCTCTAAGGGTCTAGGAGGCCTTGTCTGTCTTTGCTCCAGGGCTGGGCTCACACCCAGCTCATGGACATTTTGGACAAGGCGGTGGATAGCTGAAAAATATTTCTTCTGGCTACTTTATGGAGGAAACCCACCAGAAGGGAAGCTGAGGATGTTTGTTCTAGTGATTGAGACTGCACAAATCAGTATATGATCTGAAAGTGTCATTATAAATAAATAAAAAATATTTCTTATGTGTTTTCTAGTTTTCATTTAATTTATTCAATGGTGAGACTAACTAGGGGAGGTCTCTCCATCACCATTTAGTTAAAATCCAGGAACTGAGATTCAGAAAACACGAGACTATGCACAGGAAAACCAGCAGACCCCTAAAAAGAGCTATAGACCCTAACCCAGACCCACAGAACAGTCTCTGCTCTGTAACTCTCATTGCGCTGTGGGCGCTGTGGGTGGGCAAGCTCCAGCATGGGAGGCTGGAGCAGCCATGTTGCTGGTGGGTAAAGGATGCACTAAGGGGAAGCCACTAACAGCCTGCAGACTGGAACGTAATTTTAATATTCCTGATAACAGTACTTCACACAGCATCTGTTATGACCAGACCTGTGGGCCCAGGGTGAAATCTTGGCTCTATCTTTTCCTGATTTCTGTAACCAAAGCCTCCACTATTCTGTTCTGTGAATGGGGTCACAGCACCTCCCTGATGGCTTTAGTGACTATGAATGGACACAAAGCACCGGCCCCACATCTCAAAGCATGCAGCAAACATTCACTCAATGCTAACTATGTTAATTCTTACACTGGACTTATATTCTGATGATTTTACAGTGAAAACAGCATTTAGAGGACAATGGTCATGCCATCATTTACTAGAAAGTTTTATTTTAAAATATCTGTACTAAAATACTACGTGAAAAAGCTTGCAAACAGGGTCACAGCGCCCATCAAGTCTTTGATTTTATTCTAGAACACCAAAGCAGGCTACTCCAAAGGAGCCTAATGTAACAAAGAAAATGGAACAAACTCCACTCCATCAAACTGTTGTCCTCTGGGTCTTCATTTCTGGCTCCTCCTAAGGTCAGAAAATAATGCCTGATGGCTCTGTTTATATTTCAGGGGCTTCTCCTCTGTCTTTACATTGAATGAGTTGAATGCTTATAGGATACTTATATTCCACATTTTTGCTACATTACAACTGTTTGCTCTCAGGACAAAAGCCCCGCTGCTAACTCCACCGCCACTCCCCACCCCCATCTTTCTCTGATAGTACTGGGATTGAACCTATGATGTCATGCACTTGACATAGGCTCTGCATCTTGAGCCAGAGCCCCAGTCACCACGGGTAGTCTATTCCTACCCACGGATATGTGGAAGGGTTTTCTTCTCAGCGACAGTTCCTTTCATACTTTGGTGTGTGCTGCTCATACTGCATGACCTGCTTGCTGAGTGCCTGGGCCATAGGAAGGAAGCAGCTGCCCCTCACTAGCCTGAGGCTGAGCGCACCTACCTTGGCCAAGTGACAATGCATGGCTACGTTCGTGTTCTAGGTTTCCTGGTGTCTTTTCCCTTCCGTCTTCTTAAGCCCAAGCAGGAGGAGCAGTGTTTGAAGTATTTGAGATTTGGAGGCAGGTGGATGTATTTCTGGGAGGGAGGCCTTGAGAGCTGGCACAGGCAGACTGGGTCTGTGGTCCTTTCTCCTCCACTAAGCTCCTAATGGTGTGCAGTTGGCATCAAGCCCTGCTTCTTCAATAAATAAGATCAGTTCCAGCTGTTTAAAAGATCAGCTTCCATTCTTCTAGAGCAGTTTCCAGATTTGGGCTGTGTGTTAAAGAGGCAGCATTTATCCCACCCCC
>LOJH01024679.1:0-10323 GCA_001685095.1 Ellobius talpinus
ATAAGAATAATGGGTTAATATAAGTTACAAGAGCTAATAAGAAGACTGAGCTAAGGGGACAATCAGTTTATAATCTTATGGAGATCTCTGTGTGATTTTCTTTGGGGATGGCCGGCTGTGGGGAACTGGGCAGGACATAAACCCCGACAAGCCGGACCCCATGTTACAATTTAGGATAATAAAGAAAGGCAGGTTAGTAGTCACTTATCAATCAAACTTGTAGTCATGTTAGGTATGCTTTCAAGGTCAAACAGAGATAGATTTTAGATAGACAGGGCTTCTTCAAACACTTCAGAGATGTACATAATATGACATTTAAGATATTTTAATAACATAAGGCTTTTCATGACAATGAAACATGTCTGCTCCTGGCAGCACCAATCTACTTCCTGCCTCATCTATATCAGATCCTCGAAAAGGGCCTTCCTAGCTATGAGCGAAATTACAATATTTGATATATAATATATGGACCCTGAATGTACAAAATATGATGCTTGGCTAAGAGAGGGAAGTGTGAACGAAAAGCTCTTGAAAGAAATCTGTGTCTGCAGAGACTGATTTGTGATTTGAATTCGGTGCTGTGGAGAGACTGGAATGCTGCAGATCCAAAGGCTAGTGACCCTATTTTGGACTGGGTCTAGCCCTCCAGAACAGCCATTCCTTGCCCACCTCTCTTTTAGAATTAGTATTCTGTGACTAATAATAAAAACCTTCTGGAATTTTTTAATTTAGCAAACCACTGGCTTTCACCAACCTAAAAGCTCAACTAGCATCTGGGGCTTACTGAGAAGCTTCTCCTATCTCACTGTACCCACCTCTCTGGTGTACCCACCCCAGCACTCTATTTTAAATTTGCCTTTATTTGTGACTTACTTTCTTCTGTAAAACTAAAAAACTTCATGAAACTGTTTCCATGTTGGAACATGGAGTTTGGAGTAGCCTAAGTACATGTTCCGGAACCATGGACACTTAAAATGGTTACAGAGTAAACTATCTCTTATGCCCTTAAAAAATATGAAGCATAGGAATTTTAATCTCATTTCCCCCTGTCCCCTTAATTATTGCTAAGTCTATTTTCGCTGAAACTCAAAGTCAGTCATTCTGAGAACTTTCAGTACTTAGAATAAAAGACAAGAAGGCCCAAGATAAACTCTAAACACAAGAGTGAATAATGAAAGGATCTTACCATCTGAAGTTTACCCCCTATGTTCCTGAACACTGGGCTTTCAAAAGCCAAAATGCATGAGACTACTGCCCACCTCCTTCTCTTCCAGACCCAGGATATGATCAGAATGTGCTCTGAGAAGCCAGAGTGAGATCCTGGTCAACAGGATCTACTGGCACTATTGAATGTAGTGGAAACTAACAGATAGGGTGTACCTGGAGGAAGTTAGTCATTAAAGCTCTATTCTTGGGAGAGTGTATTGGGACCCTAGCTTCTTCCCCAGCACATACCCTGTTTCTTGGCCAATATGAGGGAAACAGGTTTCTTTTGTTATAGGTTCCCTACTTCAATGCATCACCACACTGCAAGACCAAAAGGAATGAGGCTAAAACCACCCAGGAGCTGAAACCTCTAAAACAGTGAGCCAAAAGGGGATTCCCCTCCTTTTAACTTACTTATTTCAGATATTTTGTCAGAGCCATAGGAAGGCGACTGACGCTGCAGGGCAGCAGCATAATCTAAGCTTGTCTTTTTCATACAATCACTCGGGCTCCGGTGAAGAGAATGGAAAGAACAGGCAGTCAAGCTGGAGCTTGGAGACAGTTAGGGGTTGACACACTAAACAAAATGTTACCTGAGAGTATCTCTAATCTAGAGTACCTCTGAACGAGACCTAAAAACAGCAAAGTTACCGTCTGCTCGGAAAGGAATAAAAGGAACACCTGTCCGAGATAGACAGGAACTATGCCTCCTAGCTTGCATGCCCTTGTCTAGTTCCACCACCTCCCACTCTTGAGTATGTGCCATCCATTTAACCAAGCATGTGATGTAAGTTCTGTAGGAAGACTTAAGAAAGCTTGGCAGCCCATGCATTTACATTTCTGGGGAAAAGACAACTACGGCATGAAAAATCTAATGACCCAGAGATTCTACTATTGTGAAAAGCCCAAGTGAGGCACATGGATAAGAACCAAGTCCCTGCCGCAGCTCAGCTGAGCATCCAGCCTTAGCTGGCAGTCAGATTTCACTCACCAGCCACGTTAATGGGACTATCTTAAGAGTAGGTCCTCTAGCCCCATGAACTATCCCAGGGGAACATGAGGAGAAGCAGAGACAATCTGTTCCTACTGGCTCTGCCAAAATAACAGAATTATGAACAAATAAATAAAACAGCTGCTGCTTTAATTCACTAGGCTTCAGAAAAGTTTTGAAAATGGCAACATATAGCTGAAACAAAATGACTCTCTGCTAATAGTGATCAGCCCATCAGTGGGATGAACAGGCTTATGAGCACGGTGCCCAGCATTTTCTCACCTGAACACCATCACTATTGAAGATTCCATCTATGATTAAGTAAGTCCAGAACACAGGCCATTCACATTCAATGTTTTCAAAGAGCTTAAGTTCAGCAGGGTCATAATGCAGTCGATGAGGGTCCTAGAACGCAATATATAAAAGTTTTAGAAAAGGATGTTACATTTCTTACACAATGCCACTCTGCCTCACTTGGTTTCCCTTGCCTGTCTCAGTCAGTGCAGCTTTGTTATGATTAGGAGTCTACAATCATGGGGAAATGCTAGTTTGGGCAAAATTTCAGACACTAAATCAGAAATACACAAAGGACTTCTCAGTAGTTTATGACATTAAAGCATCCTATCTCTCTACGAAATAGCAATTTGTCTATCGCAGTGCTTGGCAGATGATCTGTTTCATTTATATCATAATTTATATCATAATATTAATCACTGTGACATTAAAACCCAAGAGAAGGCTACAAATTATCTTTAGAAAATAACGTGTGAGCCACAGACTTACTCATCCTTGATTTACGAGTTGGTTTCACATTACCGGCTTGACCTGATGATCGTTCTTTTCTATATAACTCCAGGCTGGCTGACTCCAAAATTAATACTTTCCTTCCCAATATTCAACATGTAATTATAAGTAATAGAGGGGAAATGACACAGTGGCAAGTAGATATGGAGCAGGTAAGGAACATAAGAAGCAATATTTAAATACAACCTCTCTTGGGGTTTTATAACCATCCCGAAGGAAGCGACAGCATCCATAACGCCCCTGGTAAGGTNAAAAAAAAAAAAAGCAGAGCTGATGAAATCAAAAGAAATTTTCTTTGCCTTTTAATTTCAACTCAAGTCAGTACTTCATCCCCTTTCCCTTGCGTTTTTCGGTGAGCAAACATGCACCAGTGTTGTTTGCTTTAATGTAAACAGTTCTTTTTAAGTACTAAGCAAAGCAAATTCAGACTTGATGAGCATTCAGAAGAGAACACAGGAGCATTCCATCAGAGTCTGGGGTGGGGCTGCAAATATGCTCCTCAGGGACTCAGTGAATGACTATTCCTTCCATGAGGTTTACAGTATCAGACACAGATACAAAGGTAAGCTCACTCGGTGAGGAAAGCACTGACATCTGAAATGGTTGGCTGCTCTGTGTATATCTGGGATGCTAAAGGCTACTCCATAGACTCAATGCACTCAGGCTGTGCATGCTGAAGGCGGTCTGCTTCAGAGGCCTCGCAAGACATGGAGGAGGGGGAAGGAGTTATGAGGTAGAAGTATGGAGGCAGGGCCTCCTGAACTATGTGGTAGCTGGTTCACTGGCTGCAGATGTCATGGCTCCTCTCCAGTTTTCTGGGTGTCAAGAAAGTAGGCAGGTTAGGATGGTGCCTTATTCCTAATCCCTGGATGCAGCTCTGGATGCCTATTTCCCAGTTTCTTTTGGAGGTGGTGCTGTCCTGGCAGGCTTGGCTATCACTTGTCCAGGAGGTCTGTACAAGTTCTGTGTGGTTCTGGGAATCATTCCAGGGGACTCGACATAGAAGCCACTTGTCCTATAAGCAAATCACAACTACCCTTTCAGCTGCAGCTACCCAAATCATCCCCTTTGCTCCACAGGGCTTAACCCTTCCAGTTGCTTTCTTTTGGGAATATGATTGGAGACACTTTAATTCCTTTGTTTGCAACAGACAAAGATATTGCTTACTGAATACAGGTGGGACAATCAATATGGAAGCTTTGCCTTAGGAAACTTACATACTTGGACAATTTTATAGATTTCTGTTCACTGAGAATGTAAGATGGTCTTAGCTTAGTGATCTGTTACTGCATGCAGTAATGGAGTCTCACCATTCAAATTCTTATTGGAATACAAAAATATGAGTTAATTGTATTTCATAATTTTAATATTTTTATTGCGTTTTGTTCTCATTTAACTATTATTTTCTTGTCTTCCTTTCTTCCTCCATTGGTTTCTTTTCTCTTTTCAAAGTCAACCTTTCTCCTCTGATGTGACGTGTGTGTGTGTGAGAGAGAGAGAGAGAGACATCAGCCATTTTACTTAATCCCCGTCCACCTTATTTTTCTGTGACAGAGACTCTCACTGAACCTGGAGTTTACCAATTCTGCTAAACTGGCTGGCCAGCAAACCTGACGGATCCACCCATCTCTTCCTCCCCAGTGCTGGGATTATGGGTATGTGCTGCTGGATTGTGAAATGGTTGCTGGGGATCTGAACTCAGGTCCTCATGCTTGTATAGCAAGCATTTGGATATGTGCTTTTGTTCTGGCAGGGTCTATAGAGCTTTCAAGAGATTCTGTAAAGACTCTTCCTATAACCTCTAAGCAGTGCTTCTCAACCTTCCTAATGCTGTGACCCTTTAATACATTTCCTCATGTTGTGGTGACCCCAACCATAACATTATTTTCGTTGCTACTTCATAGCTGTAATTTTGATACTGCTATGAAACATAATGTAAATGTCTGATATGCAGGATATCTGATATGCAACCACTATGGGGTTTTCA
Organism: Ellobius talpinus; assembly: GCA_001685095.1. Taxonomy (NCBI): domain Eukaryota; kingdom Metazoa; phylum Chordata; class Mammalia; order Rodentia; family Cricetidae; genus Ellobius; species Ellobius talpinus. Next base: position 4,989 of record LOJH01024679.1, read on the forward strand.
CGAACTACAGGCTGAGAACTGCTGATCTAGGGAAACCACACCATGAGCTACAAGGATAAGTTAGATGCCCCATGTCATCACATAAACGTGGCATTTAATGCAGAAAATGGGGGCATTGGCCAATGCTTACCTGAAGCTTGGAAATAATTTCATTTTTGGTCACATTCACAAGGTTTACATCTTCTACTGCAAAGGCCGGGAAAGAAATAATAGAAAGAAGTCCGGCATCGATTTCTTTAGATGTTGATGCTCTTGGCAACATGGAGAAAAGAATTGACTGAATAAAAACAAAGAAGTGGTTTAAGCCAGAGAAGCAGGACTAGCTAGATATAGTAGCTAGGGACCATCACCTTAGCCTACAGGAAATGGTCAAATGAATTTGTCTATTTGGAGAAGGACTCAGTCTTACCAGAATGGCATTGGCTGGCCACCCCTGCTTACCCAGCCACCCAGACAATGCTTCCTCTTCCTTAGGAGAGGAGGGGGGAGTTGAAGAGAACATGCCAGTCTGAGGCTTGTGCTCAGAACTGCTATCTCCCTTCTTCCCATGCTCACTGATGGGGAAGAACTACAGTGTTGTTTGTGTCAGCGGCCAAGACATCTGGCTACGAAGACAGAAACCAGACAAAAACATTCACACAGAACCAGCCACAGAGAGACAGATGCTTTTGTGAAACGGGACTAGATCAGTTAGGTAAGTTAAAAACTGCTTTAATGAGGAGTAAAATTCAGAAGATCTCCTGAGTGCCAGACAAAACGGTTTAGTTCTAGAACTTTGAAAGATTATCGGAGGCACTATGATAGGACCTCAACAATAAGGTAGCTAGATTAAGCACTATAAATGTAGAAGGGGGCTAGAATTATAAGGAAATGTTTGGAAACGTAAAGGAAGTAATGTTGAGATAAATGTACAGATAAAAAACCAAGCTCATTAAATATTCCATCTGAAGCTAGAAATAAGGTATTATACCAAATTAATACACAAGGACTCTGAGACACAGGATGCATGCCCCAGGTCATGTAGCCAGTGATCGAGCCAGGATTCTAACCCAACTTAAACTTTCCCATTACAATATATATCTACTAAGACACGTACCAGTCAGTATTCCTTTATTAATGTATACTGTAAGAAAATACCATAGCCTTCAGTAAGGACTATGCTTAGTGAGGAAAATGGAATGAGCTGGAAGGTGGGGCTGAGTAGAACCCTTTAGCTCTAGAATAAACCTTTTTTTATAGTCAACCAATTCTTGGCTCAGTTCTTTAACTATAGTCATGAACCACTTAATGAGTGGCACATTCTGAGAAAAACAATATTAGATGATTTCATCATTGCATAAATATCATAGAGTATACTTACACTTAGATCATATAGTTTACTACACGCACAGGTTGTGTGGTACATTTTGGTCAATAAGAGACAAAATGCAATATGATACCACAGTATATGCCATCCGTCGTTAGCCAAAATGTAACTATAAAGTACATGGTTATAATCACTTATTTTCAGGGTTTCTCTTCCTGGAAACACAAACTCTCACTTGAAGCTTTTGACAAGTGTTTGGGGTTTAGTTTTTTTGGAGACAGAGTTTCATGAGCTTAAGTTAGTTAAGTTGTAGTTAAGCTAGCCTTGAACTTGGTAATTAATTCCCTCAGTAGCTGAAGATGAGCTTGGACTTTTGGTCCTCCTGCCTCTTCCTCCTGGGATTACAGGCATGTATCATCAAACATGGTTTACTACTTACAAGTTATGTTTCTGACTCACTTTAGTCCCAGGACATAGTAGGCCCACACTAATAATTGTTAATAATAATTAAGGACTTTCTGCTTAATGGCATCCCTTACACTGTACCAATCATTCCTGTGATCTGTATTTCAAACAAGTTCTATAAATTTGCCATCTCTCATTTCCCCTCTCCCCTCACCTACTCTGCACACCATGCCTCCTCACTTCAAGTGAAATGCCACTTGTGAGCCACTCCATTTGGGAACACTAAGAAATGAAACTGTGAGAAAAACACTTACATACTCAAAAAAACATAGAACAGATTTTGCTTCTAGGAAAACCAAGATGCTCTGGCTGTTAGCTCCACGTACAGAGACTCACCATGGTTTATGTCTGCATGGTGCTTTCTGGCTACACAGCACTTGGGCAAGTTGGCCAGGTTCATTTATTCTGCTCCTTACAGTTACTCTGTGAGGTGGGAGGGAAGGCACCTATACCACTTTATAGATGAGGATGCTGAATCACAAAGAGGTCACGTCAGTAACCGGAAGTGGGGCCCAAGGCTTTCTTAGCTAGGATTCTCCTCCCCTATTTTCTGAAGCCTATGTTAAGGAGGTCGGGAGGAGGCACACTAAGTATCTTTAGCCTGAGATTCACACCAGTGGCCTACAGGCTGGATGTTACCTGGCAGTGTTCCACTTCGTCAGGTAGGACATGGATGACTGACTTGCGTCCTCCATGGGCTCCAAAAAGATCGAGTTCATCAATTGCCTCAAGTGCTGCCTACAAAAACAGGTAAGAATTACTGTTCTTTTTAATAAACATACACGCATCCTAATTTGACACTCCTTTTTCATTATGCAATCTAACACACACATTTCTGCTAATGGTGATGAAGAATGTCTTTAAAATCTATCTAGAGTCCTATCGTCATGGTCTCTCTTCATTTTCAGTAGCTCAGAGCTTTCCAGGATGACACTGTTCATTCTATGACTAAGAAAGAAAACAGGAAAACATTTCCTCATATGAAAGTGATATTCTACCAAAAGATAGAAAATTAACAAGACGCTAACATCATGTGTGGAGGCACAAAAAAATTAACTCAGGACTGGCTTTCTGTTTACCTGTTTTTGCAGTTAACCTACCTCATGGTTAATTGAGAAAGTTAATTAGGTTTTCAGTAAAAAGTACATTTTCTGTCAGTTTGCTGTATTGGAGCATATTCATTGTTGCTTCTAAAACTGTGGCTCTGGAACCTTCATGCTGTCTAAGCAGTTCATACCTACGTTGAGAAGGAGGTGGGAAGGCTGCACACTGAATGCCTTTAGCAAGAGATTCACACCAGTGGCCTACAGGCTGGATGTGCCCCACAGGTCCACTGTTGAGCTTTAAGAGTTCTCCCAACCCATTTTGTCTTGTGTTTCCATTCTTCTTGTCTCAATCTCTGTCCTGTCTTATCTCATTGCTTCTCTTCTCTTTTTCCTTTTCAGAACAGGGCCTCACTGTGCTGCCCAGGTTGGCCCGAAACTCCTGGGTTCAAGTCACCACCCTGCTTCAGTACTCTGAGAAGCTGGAATTAGAGGCACACATGACAGTGCTGGCTCACTTTTTAAAACTGATTTTTAGTTGAAATACTTTCAAGGAAAGATCACAGCATCCCCAGTATCACTCTTGCCTTGCTCTCTTTTTCTCTGGCCAGCTTTACTGATTATTGTTAACTTCTCTGACCTTGTAGACTTGAAGCTGTGCATCTCACCTACAAAATTCTCATGTTATTTAACCTTCGCCATGACCTAGAGAGGAAGACTGGCCATCCCTAACACAGCTTAACAGCAAGAGCTTGAACCCATGGGTGACACATCAAATAGTAAGGGTTGAACAACTTAGTTTCTGTCACATTCAGACTTCAGTGTTGGAAATCTATCTTCTTGACCTCTAACTTCACTTGGCTGGGGTACACGTGCCACTTGGATTTCATATATTTGCTGCTGACTTTCGAAAGAAAAGCACTAATCATATTAAATTCAAATTCCTGAAGAAGAGAACCTGACAAAAAGCAAACACACACAAAAGGGAGAACAGGACTGTCACCTTGGCCATTCCCACAGAGCTTGCGTTCAGTTCTGGAATGCCCTGATTAGTCTTATCTCCACGTTCCCACGTTCCATAATCCTGGGGAGAAAAAGGCAGCTAGCAGAGGTGGAGGTACATAAGAAATACTAAGGAAAAGCAATCTCTTTCTGCTAGCATAAACACAATGAAACAGGCGGATGGCTTCTCAAAGGCTTTGTGCCTGTGCATATTCATTCTGTTCTTGCTCAAGTTCAGCTCAGGAGGCCTCTGTACAGAATTTCAGAAGAAAATACTCAAGTGGAACAAAAGAACACACAAAGACACTCTGAAGGCTTATTTCTAAAACGCATTAACTTGTAACAAACTCAATTTGCAGTGAACATATATATTTTACTTATCTTAAAATCAAAGTGTTGTCTTTCTATTTGGCCAATGCCTTTGAACTTATTTCAAACAATTTCAAAAACTATTTTTAGCATTACCTCTGTGTAAAGAAAATGTTCATCAAGGAACTAAAGCCGTTGTCAAAAATGACTCACTGAACACACAAGGTGTTAAAGACCCATGCATACAAATTAATTCAGAAGACTCAAAACATATATACCTATCTCTGGTGATTCATACTTTTATTAAAAACCTCAACTGTCACGTTGATTCAAAATACTACATACACTACTGAAAGAGCAAAAACCTAAGAAGATTCAACATGACTGCCTAAACATGACACCATGAGCAAATAAGATACCAACAGACATGTACAATGAATGAGGAAAGGTTCATGAAGCCTCAACCATCGAAAGAACTACAGGCAACTGGCAGTGGGAGTATAATAGTCTTCCCCAAGGAGGAGCACACCAATTGGTTATCTGACATCAAATAGTCCTGAAAACTTATGTATGTATGCATCATGTATGTATGTATGTATACACACATAACATAGAGACTGACTAGATTATATTTAGATATTTAATTTAAAAAGGCCATGAATTTGAAAGAAAGCAACGGGGTATATGGGAAGGTTTGGAAGGAGGAAAGAAAGGAGGAAATGACATAATTATATTATACTCTCAAAAAAAATAAAAAAGAGCAGGGTTGATGCCAAAATATCAGTCTTTATGTTTTAATATCCAAAGAAGAATGATGGACATAGTGGCTCTTACTATGTAAAGTCATGAAAATTGAAAATTAGGACTAATGACGTGGCTTCAGGGGTGGTAAAGACTTCAAAAATATGAAAACAACCAGGCATAGCACTCATGTCTGTAATCCCAGCACCTAGAAGGTAGAGGCGGGAGGATTGCTGAGTTTGAGGTCATCCTGTCTCAAAAAAAGTAAAAAACAAACAAACAAACAAAAAAAACAAAACAAAACAAGGAAGCAAGGAAGAACATTTACAAATGTGAACACAGGAACCTAGATATACCAGGGTCATTTTAGACCCTTGTTGGGAGCTGTGAATTTCTTGTAAACAATGCGTTATAGTTGCAGCTGCTCTGAGCACGAGACCCTCAGGAGTTCCTGATGGCAGGGAGTGGT
>LOJH01024680.1:0-19025 GCA_001685095.1 Ellobius talpinus
CGCCTCCGCCCCCGGCACGGGGATGTCCCAGGCGACCGGACGGCGGGCGGTCCCCGCTGCGGAGCTCTACTTCTGCGCGCTTGGGGCTGGTTCGTCTGCGGGGCGTCTCCCGGGCCCGACAGGGAATGGAGGTGGGGACCCAGGGGGAGGTGAAAGATAAGTTCTGGCCTCCTGGGAACCCGGCTTGCAACCTGCTATCTTCGAGACCCTGCGTCTTTCGAACACACTAGAGTTTCAGAAGCAGTGGCTGGGGTCAGGAGGACGCAGATGCCAAGGCTCGCCAAAGAAGGGAGGCCCTGTAATTCCTGGCCTCGCCAGCACAGCTTCCCTAGTGGTCAGAAAAACCGCGCCACCCGGCGTGGCACTCCTGGGGTGAAGGAGGGGTGAAAGGGTGAGCCGGAGCAAGGAGTGCACACAGCCTGCGGCCGCCTGCAAAACCCTGGCACGGCCGCCTCCCGAGCCAGGCGGGACCTGGGGGAAAAGAAGAGTTCTGTGAGGAGGAATCTCTGGCGGTCCTTGGACCGCAGGCCCTACGTAGGTCATTCAGATAGCCCACCGCCCTCTAATGCTTCTGGCAGGCTGCAGCTCAAATGAATTCTATGGTTTCTAAAATGTAAACATGCAGATCCTTGGCGCATTAACCGCACCTGAAGATAATAAAGAAAAAAGTGAAGTTGGCTCAACCTTACCATGATACGAGAAGATGTCAGCCCTTGTTTTGTTCTCTGAAAATGTTCAGGAATTCTTGAACTTTTAAAAAATTTGCTCCCAGAATATGGCTTATTTTGCAGTCCAGGGAACCGCAGCCACCCATCCTTCTCTTCCTAAAGTTCCTTTTTGCGGCTCTTCAGTACTCTGGCAAGAATCCTACTTTTTCTTAACCAAGTATTTAGTCTTTTGTCAAATTCTAAATTTGGTATTGTATTACTGTGAGTGTTGGAAGCCGAAGGGAAAAGATGAAATTCATAGCTTATTCTTACCAAATGCAATCGCGTTTAAAGGTGGCTCACATTCTAATAAATCGGAGATTTCCTTGGTACACTAATGTTTCTGATACTCCTGGTGTTTGGTGAAGACGAAAGACAAAAAGCAGGCAGCTGCTCACATCATATTTAAGAATCCACCTATCATGTGGGATGTGGTAACTGACACCTGCAATCCCAGCACTTTGAAGTTGTGGCCGTGAGAATCTGAAGTTCAAGTCAGCCTAGGCTTTGTAGAATCTCTCTAAATATTGATTATGTTAATTTGTATAGGAAAATCCATCTTAATTATGAGTAGAGTAATTACCCCCCTGGGCAGGAGGTTCTGGACTGTCTGAGTGGAGAAAAGAAACTGAGCCCTATGCATGCACGCATTAGTTTTTGCTCTTTTCTCATTGAGGACATAATCGTGACCTGCTAATTCAAGTTCTTTGGCTTCCTTGACTTACCCGTGATGACAGACTATTTGGAACTGTGAGCTAAACCCTTTCTCCCTTAAGTTGCTTTGGTCAGGATATTTTTATTACAGCAATAAGAATCTAAGAAAGCAGGGAACCTTCTTTGTACTATGCTAAATGCAGAGCCTTCTGGTGGATGGGAATGATGTGTTTCCTGTGGTAGAAATCCTTGGATCTAACCCAAACTAAGATGACTAACATAATAAACACTCACAAATGTTTTCCTTGGGTTCACCTCTGAGGAAACTAAAACTATGAACTCTTCCAGCTATCTCCTCTTTTTGCGCTCACTGGAGCCTTGTAAAGAGACCCTACAAGGAGTCTAGTCAGCCTGAAAACAGTATGTGATCCATAATCACATTTCTTCTTTTAGACAAGCCTTCAGCAATTTATTGTACACTTATGCTTTCTTTGACTTTTTCCCATCATTGCTGAACACAACACAGACCTTATGCCAGAGAGGGTCACATGGGAGGAAAATATAAAGTTATTTCTCCATGGACAGCACCAAATAACCTGTCTGTTTCATTTGTATCAAATTGGTAACTTCCCACACATCACTAGTATGTGTTGACTGAGGTTTCTGTCCCACCAGGTCTCACAGTCATTCATTCCCAAAGAAACACACAGAGGTCTACATTAATTATAAACTGATTGGCCCATTCGCTCAGTCTTCTTATTAACTCTTATAACTTATATTAGCCCATAATTCTTGTCTTTGTTAGCCACGCGGCTTGGTACCTTTTTCGGCAAGGCAGTCACATATTGCTTGCTCTGTGTCTGGCTTCTTCTGTGTCTGGGTGACAACTGCAGACTGCCTCTTTCCTGTTTCCAGGATTCTCCTGTTCTTCTTGCCCCACCTCTACTTCCTGCCTGGCTTTTGGCCAATCAGCGTTTATTTAAAATATAAGTGACAGGGTTACAGACCATTGTCCCACAGCAAGTATGGTATTTTATTTTAATTTCCCATAGGTTCTATGAATTAAAATCAGTGACAATACAATATCAGTATTCATTCTTGGAGTGTGTGTGTCTATACATGCTCACATGTATATGTATGCATGTGCGGGTGCATGTGTATGATTGACAATCACTCTCCACCTTATTTATGGAGGCAGGGTTTCCCACATGAACCCAGAACTCCTCATCAGATAGTCCAGCTAGCCAGTTTGCACTAAAGATTGCCTATCTCTACCGCCTGTGCATTGGGATTACAGTTGAGCCCCTATGCCCACCCAGCATTTACTTGAATGCTAGGGATCTGAACTCGGGTATTTACCCTTGCAAGACAAGTTCTTAACCTTTGAGGCACAGCCTTAAACTTGTGTTTTCTAGTAACTTTCTCTTGAGTAAAATTTTATCTGGAAACAAAATGTAACTGTTACAAAGCAAGAAGCTGATATGATAAGGCGGGGGCCCATTGTGCGACTTGCCTGCCTTTCTTTTCTACAAAACCTCCAGATACTTCAGTCAGAGCCATGCGCATCTCCTTGAAGCTTACTGGAAATTTAAATTCGGTGTCTTCACTAAACCAAAAATGTCAGATTGGAAATGGAAAAAAAAACTGTTTAGGAAACTCCAGGTCATTTGCTGCTTCCTGGGTTTTGAGAATGGTTGCCCTGGGGCTTCAGGGACATACTGGAACCCACTCCAATAAAATGTTCATATGTCATATAGACAGTGTTCTAGTTTGCTTTCTGTTGATGGGATAAAGACCAAAACCGAAAGGAACTTTAGGGGGAAAGGGCTAATTTCACTTTATATGCTGAAGGAAAGTCAAGGCAGGAGCTAAAGCAGAGGTCATGGAGGAGCGGCTTGTAGCTTGCTCCTCACTAATCCAAGACCAACTTCCCAGGGGTGACATCACCTACAATGGTCTGGGTCCTTCCATATCAATAGTTAATCAAGAAAATTTCCCCCAGACTTCCCTACTGGCCAATATAATCAAGGAATCTTCTCAGGTGAGATCCCTTCTTCCCGAAAGACTCCACCTCATGTCAAATTGACAGAAACAAAACAAGAACAAAGGCCGGCCTACCTGCCGGCCTGCCTGCCAGGCAGGTTGGATGGCAGGCCGGCCGGCAGGCTAACCAGGATACACAGTTCAACTGGTACTAGCCAATTTGTTGACATTGGCTGGTGCCTAAAAATGTCAGGTGTGCAACCCCTTACAGGGATCCAGGAATATCACTTATAATGCATAGCAGAAAAGATGGTTTGGAAATCAGTCAATCAAGAACCTGCATTATAGAGGAAGAATTTGAGTGGACAAAACAAACAGAGATGATATCATTCCTCAACAACAAAAAGTCAGTAGGATGCAGTTACTGGCTGACCATCTGTACTCCAGCCAGTGCATTAACTGTCATCTTAGAATATGCTTCCGTTAGGATTGAAACCTGTATGTATTTTAGAGTTCCAAACATAAACCAAATGAATACAAATGTCCTGGAATCTAACTCAACATGAGGCCCACAGACTAGCAGCTTTGTCAGAACTAAGAGCATGTTAGAAAGACTGAATACGAGGTCCTTTCCTAAACCTACTGGCTCGCAAACTGCAGTTAACAAGATGGCCAGGTGATAAATATGCAGGCTAAATGATGTATCCAAGTGGCCCTCAATTTTGATCACACCACAAAATTGCCTAGAGAATTTACCAACATCCCAGATCTGCACTGTATCCCCAAGATGGATTATATAAAATGTCCAGAGGTAAGCCATGAGCATCAATTATTTTTAAGTATCTTCACATAACACCAAGGTGAACCCAGCTTTTAAGAACCACTACCGTGGAGAACGCAGGTAGGAAAGGTACCTTCAGCAAGGTTGTCAGGTGTTGAAACATCTGATCTCATGAAGAGCAGCTGATGCTGGAGGCTAGTTGAGAGTTGTCGCCTCGACTCTAAGTTCAGGTTTTCCACACCTTCCAGTTTTCAGAGAGACACTAAAAATCTGCATTTATGGGAAATATCCCAATTATTATGTGGTAGCAATTAAATCATCGTTTTTGATTTTTCTTTTTCTTTTTTAATGTGGGTTAAGCCAAGAGTATGATGGTCACCACTTTGTGAAGTAAACTAAGTAAGGCGAAGGATGTTGAGATGTTTCCGAGCTGGTCTGAAGATACATCCATCCCACATCTTCTGCTCTTCAATACCATGGAAATTGTTGGCACTTGATGACTCAGAGCTGGTGACTGGTGAGGACCATAGCTTCTGGTCTTGGAATCAAACACTGTGGTCTTTTGCCCAGTACTTTTCTTTCCCCCTTTTCCTGCCTGATAGTTGAAAAGTACTTGGGGTGAATCCAAGCTGCATGTTACTTATCTTAGTATTTTTAACTATTATGAGTATCTAGGTTAAATACATACTATGAACTCTGAAAAAAAACATTGACTAGGATGCTTAATATCAGAGTAAGAATTCAAGAAGCTAGCATTCCTATAATTCTCATTTAGGTTTAGTGAGCTTATTAAAGCTATTACATATGAAGTTCTGAAAGAGGGAACCTCCCACTGTAGTCTAGAGAAAGACTAAGTGTATGGTTGCATGCTTACAGATCTCTGATAATGGCATATGCCCTGGGGACCCTTGTTTTTTTTTTGTAAGTGAATGGGAGTACATGCATGAGTGTGTATGTGATACTGGGAATGGAATTCAGGCTTCATGTATGCAAGTGCTGTCATGCTATATGACTGACTCTCTGGGTATGAAAGGGAAGTAATGAGGCACTTTAGTGCGATTTCAATTACATTTTGCCTAATATCTTCTCTTCAAACCATCTTCAACAAGAAGGCAAACTTTGAAGCAATAAGCTTGGCTGAGCAAATAAAATATAAAAACAAGCAAAATTTATGCATTTCCTTATAAACCGCTCTGTAAAGGAGCACTCAGTAAGGGAGAGAGGTCTGAAGGGTAGGACTTCCGACTCCCTGATAAATTCCTATATCTGTGACTGTTAAAATATTACAGTATGGGTGATGTCCATGCAGCACATCTGAAAGGCAGATAAACCAGATCCAGACTTGCGGACAGGCCAGTGGGGCCAACATACCACCAGTCTACATGTGTTGTAACACATCAATGGGCATGGGACATGTGGGAAGTTGTATACAAGGAAAAGTAAACTTTGACCTTACCACTCACTATATACAAATTAACTTAAAATGGATCATCAGCTTAAATTTAACAGCTAAAGCAATACAACTTTTCAATGTTTTGGGAAGGCCTGGAAAAGCTTTCCAGAATATTAGGACACAAAAATTTGAAATGGATGAAAGGAAAAGAAAATAATATGTTGGACATTATCAATGTTCAAATTATTTCTCCCCAAATTATACTACTATGAAAATTAAAAGCAAACTTGGTAAAAGTACATTTGAAAGTTTTACAACTGAATAATAAAAATTGTGGTTTTGAAAAGTGGTCAAAAGGTTTCAAACAAAATTTCAACAAAAAAAATATGGATGAAAAACCAATTCACATATAAAAACCCATGGGGAAGTACAAATGAAAACCACAAATGTCCATCAGACACTTATACATCATGTTCCCAGGAACTGTGAACAATATTCAACCATATTCAACAATTGCCCAAAGTTGGGAACCATCCAAATGTCCATCATCACATGAGTGGATAAATATCTCCATGTAACACAGAAAGCATATGCATATGTGCATATACATAAGATAAAATATTTTTGGTGAACTTGCTGGACACAGATGAATTTTTTAAAACATCATGCCTAGTGAGAGAAAAACCATGCCGAAATATCATTCTATTGTCATGAGATATCTAGAATAGGCAAATTTGTAGAGAGAAAGGGAGGTTTCAGAGTAGCAGGGCAGGAAGGGCTTTAATGGGTGCATATGTTTCCATCTGAAGCAAACTGGTGATGGCTGCATGATGCTGTGAGCATAATTCTTGCTACTTCACTGCAGGTTTACGGTGGACACTATATCCATTTCAACACAACAACGTTTTTTTTTAAATTAAGGACAAAATTTGTTTAAGAAATGTTATTTTGCATTCTCTAAGTGCTCAATAAATGGCTGTCAGATTAAAAAAGAATAGATGATGAAATAACATAGTTATACCTAGTCTACTGAAAATTAAAATTCCAAAGGTTGGCCATGCCAAGTCATGGCAAGGACATGGGACAAGTGTAATTCCACTACACTGGCAGAGGTGATATGGTCAGGGACAGTCAAGAAAACAGCTAAGCAGTTGAGTGCACATCTACAATAAGATCAAGCTGTTCCTCTCCTAAGTATTCGGTCCACAGAAATGAAAGTCCAGGCCCACCAGAAGCCTGTAAATGTTCACGCACGTTTTGTTTGCACTGCCCCAGCAATGAACAGGTGAAGGAGTAAACAAACTCTGTGTTTGCTCATTGGGGGATAGCGCTTGTCGGTAGTATCCGAAGGTGCAGAAACAAAAGAACTAATAGTTCTTTTTTTTCGTAATTTGAAACTGCTGATACACAAAACAGGGGTCAATTTCAAATTACGATGCTGAGAGAGAGGAAAAAAATAGTCCAAAACAAATGGTCTAAAAGGGCTTGGTTAAATGCACTTAAAATGTGAGAGAATGCGAACTGCTCTGTGATTAATGATTGATTGCTGCTCTGCTGGGTTGATGTAGGCGTGGGGAGAGGAGAGTCTAAGCGAAGGCATGCAGAAATTTGGGGGCATGATGACTATGCTCATTGTCTTTATTATGCTGATGGATTCTTGGCCTCAGGTGTCTGTTAAAACTCCCTAAATTTTACACATCAACTCTGTGCAGTTTATTATGCCAATTATGCCACACTAAAGATATAAGAAAAAAGAGGGTAGCTTTTTCCCCCAGCATTCTAAATTCTGTCAGGATTTGCAATGATTTATTAATTTTGCTGAGAACAATGAGAGTTTTCTAGTGTCTTCCATAAAGCTGTTGCAATAAATATTCAAGTCTACAAAGTACATGCCATTACTGATGTTGTCTTTGATACGATCCTCTCGTTTAGTACACAGCCTGCATAGCAACCTGAAAACCTCCTCACCTTAATCCCTTCCTGAGTCTAGGGAAACTTTGAAGCAGAATGATTCACTGCAAGATTGCTAATTCTGTGGCTGCTGTTTTGAAAAAGGGGTCTCACTGTGTAGCCCAGGCTGGCCTGAGACTGCCTGCCCAGCTGTCTCAGGCTCCCAAGGGATGGAATTACAGGTATTCCCTGCCCTGGCTGGACTGAAAGGTTCTTGTTAATGGGTAAATGTGGCAGAGACTCTTGCTGAATATTTCATCCTGGCTATTAAAAAATTCCCTGTTGAAATCTCCCAGGTGCCTGGTGGAGTGTGCCCGGGACCGTGTTCTGGGGATTTTCTGATGAAGAGGAACATGTCACTGTTCCCTCCCTTCCTATCCTGGGATGGCACACAGTTACCTTCCTTTAATTAAAACTTGATTTTTTTTTCTTCACAAAAATTGTAGTTCTCCGAGCTTTGGGCTTCCTGACTTGCCATCGGATTTCAGTCTCCCCTCTTAGAGATGAAATCTTAATTACCTGTTTCAGACTGGGATGGTAGATCTTCCCCCACTACTGTTCACAGACAGTCTCCTAGAACAATTCAATTGTGGATTACTGTGTTGATTTCTTTTCTTTGAGGTCATTNCCCCCCCCGCCCCGCCCCAGTGTTCTAGAGTGGCCTTCTTTTGACCCATGCAGCCCCTGAAATCACAAGCCAGTTGAATTCCCGAAACCATTCCAAGGCATTCTCTGCTCTTTTTAATCTGAAAATGAGCTTGCCTTAAAAAGTGACAGGGAAGGGCGAGCAGAGTGAAAAGCAAGCTAATAAATTACATTCCTTGGTGATTCAGCTAATTGGAAATTTAGCCCATGGTTGATTGTATTCCACACCCAAGCCTGGAGCGCTGGCACACATTGTCAGGGCGCTGCTACAGCTGTCGGGGTAAAAGGATTTGCTTAAATATGCTCTCATTGGCACTGCCAGCATCAAAACCAAGAGCAAAGTCACACAAGACAGATAATGAGCCCTTTATCAAAGAAACTGTGTCGGACAATGTCGCCGCTCAGAGAAATTTTCTAAAAGAATCCCCAGTCTTTGTTCCCTCCATTGGATGGGACCCAGAGCTGTTGGGACTGCTGACACAGCCTAGTCAAGGGTGTTCACACAGCCTCTCAGGATGCAGGGGACACATGACTGTCAGCCTCCTCCATCCAGCCCTAATCTCAGAGCCTTTTTCTGCTCTCGCCATGATGTGCATGTTAAGAAAACACTTCAGACAAGGTGAGGCTATTTGGACTTCATGGATTTCTCTAACAGCTTCAGAATCTTGTCACTCAAAGGCCTCACTGGGGGAATGCATCATCGTGCTAACGAGGATTCGTTTCCAGCAGCCACAAATGAAGTGTTCTGCAGGCATGACTAACAGTCCTTTCGAATGTTTCGTGAGATGCTGATTTCTTGAACTGTAGTGTTTGAAAAGGTCCTTTATGTCTTCTTGATGGCTTTTATATCAAATTTTAATTTTTAGTGTCTAAAGGGGCTTTCTATAAAGATTGTTTTATTTGATGCACTGGCCCTAGATCATAGAAATAAAATGTATGATGACTTTTATTTTGAAGACGACATTGCAGATGCAGGGAGGTTACATCCTTGGGCCCTGATCCCAGGGATGCACATAGAAGAACAAAACCTCTGCTTTCCACTTGAAGACCGAATGACCTGTTGCTCCTTTTGTTCCCAGTTCTGCCTTTGTAACCTGCCAGGCCACATCCAGGCACTTTCACCTAAAACTATAATTAAGCAGACCATTATCTGCACAAATGAGGAGGGAGCTTTGAGAGGGCTCTAAGAGGACTTCCAAGGGTATCACCCATCTTTGTATATAGACAGGTGTCATATGTTACTAGATTGAGTTTGTTATTTCTGATAAAAAAAAAACCTGAGTTCTAAAAAAGTTTAATCTCTCTGTTACAAAATTATTTGCTGCTCCAAGTCATAGAGCTGATTGATTGGTGGCAGAACCATGGAAAGAGCTGAAGTCTATTCTAGCTCTCAACCTGGCTGTTTGGGCTCTGGCCTTATGATACTGTTCAAGATCAGCTAGTTCCTGGCAGTACTTGAACATAGCAGGTACCATCAACTTACTCAAGAAGAGCTTTGTGACTCAAATAAATGATTACAAGAAATGTCAACAATGCCCTTGTAAAAGATTAATACTTGTGTACAAATTCAGGTGCTGTGCCACAAGGAACAATAGAGCCGATGATGCAATCGGAGGTGAAACTTACCCAGTTAGAAATGCTACAAACCGTCCACTGCAGAATTCTGAGCAAAGGACCTGTGGGTTCCTGCTCTCCTTTAGCGACGGAACTTGAAAGGAAAAGAGGATATACATTCATTGTCCCCAAACACACATGTGACCTTGGATGTCTGTACACATCCTTGTTCCCAATTCTATCGTACAACCCACATGAGACCCCATTAAAACTTTATACCCACATCCTTCTCATCCATTTGGGGGCTGAAAGTCCAGTGTTACCAACAGTAAAAGTACAAGATGAGGGATCTTCCCAACAGGTGGTCAGCGCTGTTGCAGAGGGAATGTCACCATGGTGTTTTTGTTTCTTTTCCTTCATTCTTTCTTGGAAGGGATTCAGAAGCCTCTTGGCTTTCTAGGAGGGTACCTTGCCAAAGGCTGCAAGGCCCCGTGTTACAGAGTCAAAGGGGTATTGTGACATGATCACCAAAGCGTTAAGTTTGAGGCACACACTTCGCTGTAATAAGAAAGTTTGATTGTAACTACGCTCTCAAGTAGAAAGTTCCTGAACAGAGGAATGCTTTGCATATATCAATTCATTTCCCCTCCACGAATGTCCTACTAGGGAGCTATGGTGCCATCTCCTCATTTTACAGAAAAGAGTTAAGCTCTGAGCTCAAACCCGTTCGCTGCAGACAGGGGTCTACGAAACAGCACATGGAGAGACTCAGGGCCATACCTGCTTCTTCTTGTTTGCAGTTCTGGGCATCAAACCCAAACCCTAAAGCGAAGCAAGTGATCTACTGCTTAGCTTCCAGCTCTGATTTCATGCTGCCATCCAAGAACAAAATGTAGTGGCTCAGTGGTTTTAGCGGACACCATATGGTTCACAATACTCAAGATTGACACTATTATTTGGCTCTTTTCAAGAAGTACATTGGCTTTGCAGTAATTTATACTGGGGAGTAATAGAGACTGTCCCTCTGTCCCTCAGTCTCTATCAAAGGTACAAATCCACCTGAGGGCAGTTTTTTCTCTATTTTTTACATTTGTTTATTTGGTGGGGATGAGGACGAGGGATGTGTGCCATGGTGTGGATGTAGGAGATCAGAGGACAACTTGTGAGAGATGGCTCTCTCTGCATGGATTAAACTCAGATAATCAGGCTTGAAGGCAAGGGCCTTTGGTTGCTGACCCATCCTGATGGCTTCCTGTTATATAGAGCAGCGGTTTAATAACCGAGGACAGTTTATCATCTCTCTAATTTTTCACCATTCAGATTAATATAAGAAAGATTAAAAAAAGAAGAAAAACTGCCCCAGATCTGTTATGTTCACACTTGTCAATGACACCATTGAGGGGATATTCATCCGCTTTCAATTCAGAAAGCAAGACTGGGAGGAATATCAGGTAGATGCAGGAAGGCTAAAGGGAGAGACTTCAGCCTTTGCTAGTAACAGGGTACAAGGCTGAGACAACTTGCAGCTTTGTCCAGGCTAGTCCTTAGCAGTACTATCCAAGCCTGTTTGGATTCTCAGTGCCTAATGTCTCTCTATGCTAATGTAGGTTGCCTACTGAGCACTCAGCCATAGATTATTTTATAAATGTTTTTGGTCAGTTATGTGTTTCCCCAAATGGCTGTGGATTCCTTGTGGGAAAGTCCATAGGTCAATAAGTT
Source organism: Ellobius talpinus (assembly GCA_001685095.1). Classification (NCBI taxonomy): domain Eukaryota; kingdom Metazoa; phylum Chordata; class Mammalia; order Rodentia; family Cricetidae; genus Ellobius; species Ellobius talpinus. The sequence continues at coordinate 11,387 of LOJH01024680.1, forward strand.
AATAACACCTGGAGTAGGGCATCTGTCTCCCTGTCCTTCCCAGGGTCACATCCTGGAAGTCAAGAGGAAATCCTGGCATAACTATTTTCCTGGTGTTGTTTTGATGGGGAGGGTCAGGGGTGGTTTTGATTTTATTATATTTTTTAATGCCATCCATCAAACAACCTACAGGAGATCTCTATGTGTGACCATTGCCACCACACTTAATATGTACAGCCCCATTTGATCTTGGAGTGTCGAAGAGTGCAGGGCCCCCACCAGCACCCTGAGACTTGTCTCATATGTCCATATTTTCCCCCAAAGACAGGAATCTCTGTGTCCGCTGTTCATGCCAGCATTCTGAGGAGTCTTCATGTTCATCAGAATGAGAATCAAAAGAATCGGAGTTGGTTATACAATTTTCCATCTATAGCAAAGCAAATGATACTTTACACCAGCATCATTTCAAGAATGAGCCATTTGCTTTATTGAAAGAATCGATTCTAACCTCATACTTCAAATCATACAAACACCTCTCTTTTGGCATTCATATGACATTCTGGAAACATTAGACGCCATGATGATAATTTTTTTAATAAACTGAAATATCTTATAAAATTACAAGCCTTCTTGGAGGTATCTTCATTTAAATCGTATGGTTCATACATATTAATTTACTCAGTGGGAATTGTATTGGTGAACTTTCTGTCAAGTAGTCAATCAGTGATACCTCTTTGGCAGTTTTAGTTCAGGCTAGGTTGTCCTATCACTTTGGGAATGTGGTAATCCAACGCAATGGAGCATGTAACCCAGCAAAGCCATTCACCCCTTGACTGGAAAGCAAAAGAGATACAAGAGGAACATGGTCCCATAATTCCCTTTGAGGGCCCTCCCCCAATGACCTAAAGGCTTCCCACAAGGCCCTATCTCTCACAGGCCTCTCTCATCTACTCTGAGTAGCAAGTATTTTACTCCTGGATTTACAGAGAGCCCTGAAGAAACCAGCTAGAGCAGGATGCGTTGGCCAGCTCTCACTGCTGCCTTGGTTCTTCTTTTTCAGGTCTTATTCTCCCAGTCCCAGTCCAGGAAGCTAGAGCTATCATAGGAGAGTTGATTTTGGCTACAGTTTATCAAGGTATATGAACCCAAGTGGGCCAATGATAACATTTCCTGGGTCCCAGTTCCTGGCGCAGTTGATTGGTGCAGAGGAGGTCAGGTGTGGCTTTCATACCACAGAAGACAAATGTCTAAAGTCTAGGCCTGAACCCTAGGCAGCTGTCACTTGCTATGTTTTCTTTATACAAACAAGAACTGCAGTGGTTGCTGATTTGTGAGGAGACAGAACAGTGCAGGCACAGGGAAGGATCACTGAAGAGCGAGAACTGTAACACCATCAGAATGCTGATTTTTTTCCTCAATCCTACCTGTAGATTAATTCCTAGAGCACAGTGTATACAATATCTTTGTATCCTTAAGGTAGAATGATCTTTTTGTTTCAGCTCATTGGAATGCAATTACTAATATTTAGCACAAGATTAGCAATTATGCTAGGAAAATATGTGTAGTGTGTGGAAAATGTATTTATCAATAAACTCCTTCACGTTCCAGTTGGGGGTTGACACAAGGCCAAGGCTTTCCAAGCTCAGTCATATTCATTGTTGCTGCTGATACTATTGCGGTGGTCGGCTTTAATGAATAAGAACCAAGGATTTGTAAAGGATATATTGATGACCTAAAGAGGAAAGTAAAGAAGTTATATTAAATGGAAGTGCAATACCTGTCTACATGAGATCTTATCTCAAATAATGAATAATCACAAAATAAAATGAATAGTATGATACAGTTGTTAAACTCAAAATCCATCCTTTAGCTCTCTCTGTTCTGGTCTTTGTTTCTATCTCAACAAAAACCCAGGGGCCTCAGCAGAGGCCAGTATCTTTTACTCCCATTTCCCTCTCAGAGTCTGTTGTATCAATCATTCCGTCATTGCATCTATGATGGTCTGAATGAGACGTGTCCCCCATAGGTTCATGTATTTGAACACTTGGTCCCCAGTCGGTGGTGCTGTTAAAAAAGGTGATGGCCCTTTTAGGAGTTGGAACCTTGATGGAGGGTGCACACCATTAGGGGTGGGCATTAAGGGTTTATAGACTCGCTCCACTTCTTGCTATTCTCTGCTTCCTGTGATTTGATGAAATGTGTTCAGCTTTCTGCTTCTGCCACCATATCATGCCTTCCCTGCCATAGTGGACTCTAGCCCTCTGGAACTAAAAACTCATGCAAACTCTTTCTTAAGTTGCTTTTGGTATTGGCTTTTGTTTTGTTTTGTTTTCAGTTTTTCGAGACAGGGTTTCTCTGTGTGGCCCTGTCATCCTGGAATTCACTCTGTAGAGCAGGCTGGTCTCAGACTCAGAGATCCACCTGCCTCTGCCTCCCGAGTGCTGGGATTAAAGGCATGCACCACCACCTCCTAGCCTTTTTCTTTTCTTTTCTTTTTTTTTAAAGTAGTGCCATCTATCTTCCAAAATATGTCCCATATTCTTCGGACAACTCTTTGGAGTACTATTCAGGAGGTTAATGAGCCTCACCTGTTGTTTCACCATTACCTGGAAAATTCAAAATAACAACAAGCCACTTCTTCTTCTTTGTAGAACGTTGGATTTAGTCCCCTCGGAGCAGGACCCTGTTGCTGATAGTCTAAAGTACTCTGCTTGTGAAGAAGAAAACAGCTCTAGGAGAACAGGTCCAAACACCAAGCATGGCTGTCTCAGCTGCCTCCTTCCTCCACCATGCCCAGCCTTCTTCCATCTGCTTGGACATTGGGCTTCCTGTGGTGGGAGCTCCTGGCGAAAGCTTCTCTGCCTTCCCCCTGATTAGCTCCGCTCCTGATGGGGGCTTGTCCTAAATCACACCCTTTCTCGGTGGCGCCTGTCTCCAGAGGACTTCATAGTGAGTGTTGACTGACCAAAGGAAGGCAGGGTTGTCTCACTGGTTGTGGCACTCAAATTCTGCAAGAAGATTCTTGTCACCAATTTAACAAACATAGTTATGAGAAAGCCAGGTATTCAGTAGAAAGACAGGGTGAAGCCCAAAAGGAAGTGGGTTGCTCCCAATGTAGCAACAATGTCTGGAAGGAAAGATTCTATTAGGGTAAAGACACAGGAAGGGGGACTCTTGGCGGGCTGTACCATGGGATGATGGGAGGCCCGGAGGAGACTCCTGCTAGTCAGAGCTGGTCTCCACTTTACCCTCTATTCTCCTCTGCCTGTGACTAAAGGGACAGGAAGCATTTGTTCAGTAATCCTGTTCGAGCTGATGGCACAGGCAGTTCTTTCGAGGGTGCAGCAGAGCTTGTAGTGGGATTGTCTTGATGACAGAGAGAAAACTCCCACAACTAAGGGTACTGTAGCTGATTTGGGGCTTAGACTTGGAAACTAGACTCCTAGTTTCACATCTCTGTAGGTAGCTCCTCTGAGTGACCACAGGACGGCCTCTCTGTATGCTTTATACTCCTACTTCCCAACTGAAGCATGCAGATGATAACAGTCCCCTACCTCACCATGTATGCATTATATAGATGATAACAGTCCCAACTCACAGTGTGTTCATAGGTTATATAGATTACAATAGCAGTACCCAACTCACCATGTACACATTATATAGATAACAGTCCTTACCTCACAGTGTGCATTAGATTATATAGATGGCAATAATAGTACTTGCTTTACCATGCACACATTAGATTATATAGATGATAAAGTCCTTACCTGTTGTGGGACAATGGTCTTTTATCCTGTCACTTGTATTATTTTTAATAAAATGCTGATTGGCCAATAGTCAGGCAGGAAGCATAGGCAGGGTGACCAGGCAGGAAGTAGAAGTGGGGCAACAAAAATTCTGGGAAGAGGAAAGTTTCAGTCTGCAGTTGTGACCCAGATGCAGAGGATGCAAGATGTGACTGCCTCGCCAAAAANGTCTTTTATCCTGTCACTTGTATTATTTTTAATAAAATGCTGATTGGCCAATAGTCAGGCAGGAAGCATAGGCAGGGTGACCAGGCAGGAAGTAGAAGTGGGGCAACAAAAATTCTGGGAAGAGGAAAGTTTCAGTCTGCAGTTGTGACCCAGATGCAGAGGATGCAAGATGTGACTGCCTCGCCAAAAAAGGTACCAAGCCATGTGGCTAACACAGACAAGAATTATGGACTAATATAAGCTATAAGAGTTAATAAGAAGCCTGAGATACTAGGCCAATCAGTTTATAAGTAATGTAGACCTCTGTGTAATTTCTTTGGGACTTAATGACTGCGGGAACCGGGCAGGACAGAAAACTCAGTCAAAACTTACCTTACAGTGTGTGAGCATGCTCTTAACACACACACACACACACACACACACACGCACGCACACACACATGCATGCACGCATGCACGTACACACGCGCGCACACACACTACAGCCTCCAGGGAGCAAGCCAAACTTCCTACCATCAGATGAAAAGGGGCCCCTGATTTATGACTCAGATCAAGGTGAAGACTTTTCATGATTCCTGAAGTTCCGAAAAAATCATAACTGGACACGTGACTTATTTTTCAGTCTAAGACTGTCCATGAAGCCTTCTTTTAAACCTCTACTCCATGATCACCACTCCCACCACACCCCCACCACACCCCTATGCCAGCAAGCCTGGTATCTTCTGCTGTACAGATAAGAACCCATGTGAGTGTTCTTCCTGAGATGGCCACAGAGTGACCCTGGCTCATAGATCATCTTCTCCCCCCAGGTCCCCATTATCACTGAACATATTTCTAGGGACAGGGCTAAAGGAAGCATGTTGGGAAAAATTCCTGCCAAAATCCATCTAAAGAAGCAAAGGATTGATTTTGGCTTACAGTTAAAAGGTCCAGTAGTTCATCATGATCAGAAAGTCATGACCTGGGAAGAAGACATCCATCCACAATCAGGAAATAGAGAGAAGAAGGTTTTATCTGCTTTCCTCTTGGGGGGGTGCAGTCAAATATGTTAATGGTATTCAACAAAGTAGGGTCCCATAAGCCCCTCCCCTTCTAGGAGTCCAGGATGGAGCCCTGAAGAGAGAATAGCAATGCATGGGTACTGAGCTGGGACAGGGTCTCCTTAGTGGGTGAGGGCCTCTCTCTTCTTGGGTTCTTGCTGGCTGGGGAGGATGATCTTGGCGTTTTTACCTCTTAGAGGCTATATGAGCCATGAGGCCCACTGTTCTGTTGCTGGAGCCAAATTCCTCATCACACCAGGAAGTGAGCTTGACAGAGTGGTCGTTGAGGGCAATGCCAGCCCCGGCATCAAAGTGAGAAGAGTGGATGTTGCTATTAAGGTTGCAGAAGGCAACCTGTGTTCCCCCTTTTGATTGCCTAGGACCCCAGCCCATGGGATGACGTTAGCCCACAATTAGAGTGGGTCTTCCCTCCCCGGTTAAATATCTTCGAAATGCCCGTACAGACATACAGCAGATGTGTCTCCTAATGATTCTAAATGCATTCAAGATGACAATGAAGATCAAACACACATGGGCTGTCCCATTTAGTCACATGTCCTAAATTGAAATTCTGTGGGCATACAGTGAACAGGAAGAACATTATATATATTATACATGCTTATTAGATCAGAGTAAGCAGAGAGATGTCTCTGTTACAGTCATGCAGATCCATCTGAGATTTATATTTGATTAGCCCTCCATTGTAAATAACTGTGGTGGTTAATTGTATCAAACTGGCTGTTCCAGAGATTTCCAAGATATGAAGTCAAACTTTATTTTGAGTATGGGAGTGTTTGTGGATGAAAGCAATACTTGAATCGGTAGACTGGGTAATACACTATTATCCCTAAAGTGAGTGAGACTCAACAAGATTACAGAAGCCTAGAACAAGGAGACTGACTCCTACAGGAAAGACGGTTTCTCCCCTCTGACAAAGTGAAGCATTGCTTTGCCTTGTTTCCTGTGTCCAGGCTCTAACTGCTCTACCAGGCACCCTGGATCTCTGGCCTTACTGGCATTTGCCTAGAGCTGTTCTATATGGCCTCTGGTTAAGTCCTTTGGATCCAGAGTGATAAACATGACTTTTCTAAGGTTTTAGTGTGCTGCTCAGACACTCTGAGCTTTGTTAGCTTCCTGTAATTCTATCAGCCAATTCCTTGCAATAAATCTCTTTGCTGTGTACATACACACACACCACACATGCACACACACACGTACATATACACATGTACATACACACATGCTCACACACACCACATACACACAAACATGCACGTACACACATGCTCACACACACACCACATGCACACAAACATGCACATACACATCACACACTATTAATTCTGTTTCTCTGGAGATTCCCTAGTAGAACAAGGAGCTTAGAGAGTTACTTCACATTAGTGAGTTCAGGAGACCAAATGTTAATGAATTTTTTCTTTCTTATGAGGACTTGGAGTATTTTAGATAAATACTGAACATCATGAACATGAATCACTTCCTCTATGGCATTGTGGGCAAAAGGGGAATTAACATGACTTGAGTGTTTGCATTTACTGTGAGCCAGTCATTTACAAAAAGTTCAACTCAATCACATGAATTAAGGTTCTATTTTATGACCTTAAAAAAATGTGAAAGAACAGCTCCCAGACAGTAAGATCACCCTCTCCTTTCCCAATAAATATAGAATTTCCTGAATTGACTTGATTAGGGCCATGGAACAAAAGCCTTCTGCTCAGGGAAACTCTATAAACTTCAAGCCAGAAAGCAAGACCTCGTCCCTCCTGTTGGCCTTCTGCAAGGCCTTGTTAACAGTTCCATTCTCCTTTCCAAGTCTACATCTCTGTGATGCAGAGGCGATGACTGGCCACTCTGCTTTCCTGACACCAAAGGGCCAGTATGACATCCCACATGACACTTCCAAGTCATAGGCCCTTTTTGACACCCAGTGTGACATCAGGATAAGGTTTCAGGAGGGCTTCATAGCGTCTCTGCTTCCTCATGGGCTGAGAAGTAAGTGTTTTAAGACCTACATCTGAAGAGATCAGTGCATAGTCCCGAGGCCTTTTGGTGAGCCCTCTGGGACTTTATCTTTCTAGAATGGACAGAAATGTCAGGGAGGGAAAGGCTCCTGCAGCAGATTGGAAGAAGCCTTGCCTCGTCCTCATGTACAAAAATGATATAAACTGTTGAGTTTTAATAAAGTCATATCCTCAAACAGTAACTGACAAAACAATGCTTTGGGGTGGACAAGAAGCAATGAGCAGACTTTGAGCACCAATCACTCGTCTTTGCCACTTGGTTGTGCCATGAGAGGGAGGAGAAGAACTGGATTAGAATATTACTTAGAGTCTTTTATTCAAGCAACCTAAGGTATTTTGGTTATCTCTCTAGAGTGGTCTTAGCAGCCTGATAAGCCTTCTTCCTGGTTGCTCTAATGGCGGGGATTTGAGGCTGTAGGCCTTTGGTTCTGTTGTGTGATGCACAACAGCTCTGGGCTAAATTCTAGACACATAAAACAAACTCCCAAACTTGGAGGGTCTTGAAGAAGATCCATAGTCTAATTTTAAAAACTAAGCACCAAAGTGTTCATTTTAAATGATACAACAAGGCTGGGAAGTGGTGGCACACACCTTTAATTCCAACACTC
>LOJH01024682.1:8673-19024 GCA_001685095.1 Ellobius talpinus
AGAGCTAGTTCCAGGACAGGCTACAAAGCTACAGAGAAACCTTGTCTTGAAAAACAAACAAAACCAAAACCAAACCATGTTCTTCAGTCTTACTCTTGCTGGTTTATCTTCTTATAGTTTTTGAATGTTTTTATGCTTATTTATCTACTCAAATTTTTAAATTTATTATTTATTTATTGTGTATCCTGGCCACAACTTCTCCTCCCTCCTCTCCTCTTAGTCCCTCCCCCAATTCTCTCCTCTGTCCCCATCCCCCCAATCCACTCCTCCATTTCTATTCCAGAAAGGGCAGGCCTCCCATGGATATCAACAAAACATGGCGTATCAAGTTGCAGTAAGACTAAGCACCTCCGCACCTCCCCATGTATTAAGGTTGGGCAAGGCAACCCAGTATGAGTGGGAGCCCCTGTTCCTACTGTTAGGAGTCCCACAAGAGGACCAAGCTGCACAACTGTAACATATATGCAGCATGCCTAGGTCAGTCCTATGCAGGCTCCCTGGTTGTTCATTCAGACTCTGTGAGCCCTTATGAGCCCAGATTAGTTGATTCTGTACCTAGCCAAATTTTGAACGTATCATCAGTCAAGCTAAAAAATATGCTGAAGTGTTTATTGGCATTGCATTCAAGATAGCATTTTAAATTGAGAAAGTTAACAAAGTTATTATGCCCAGTTTTTCTAATTCATTGGATTTTTTTTTCGTTCATGTGCTGGAGAACATTTTCTTAGCAAACTACTTATTCTAATGAAGTATACAAGTGTGTTTGTATTGTATTGTATGAAGACATTATGAATGAGATTTTTTTTTGAAAACTATGTTCTTTGTAGCATTAGGACCTGTAAATTAGAAGAAGCTACTGACTTAAAAACCAGCTCTTCGTTAAATCATCTATTTTTTTTCTAATTCATGTGTAAGCCAAGTATTTGGTGTTAAATGGAAGTTGATTCAGAATAAAAATTTCACATTCATAAACCTAAAAAAAGTTAAGAAATTAGATAAATTTATTTTAATGATATATTTACTTTTATTCAAACATTAAATGTCATAATGTAAATGATATAATGTAATATATTTAATAATACATAATGTCAACATAAATGATATATAACGATATATTTGCTTTAACCTAATATATCCAAAATGCTACCACTTCATCATGTTATTTGTATATAAATAGTTGTATAAAATTATGAGATAGCTTTGTTGATTATTTGTGCTAAGTTTTACAAGTATGGTAGGCATGTTGTATTTATAATGGCTCTCAGTTTGAACTGAGCCTGCTTCAGGTGCTCAGGGGCTATGGGACAGGAGAACTACAGTCAATACCTCTAGCATGTGCTAACACATTAGAATTGGCTAGGATGTCCCAATGTATACAGTCTTATGATGGAAACAGTGGCTCAGACAGTTTATGAAAAACTAAATGTGTAGAGTAGAGATGAAGCTTTCACGCTTCCTTCCTCACAACAGAAGGCAGTCATGTGTCCTAAAACCTCACACACAATGTTAGTGCGTCATTGCTTCTGCTTGTGAAATGACCTTCTTGTGGCAGTCTACGGGTCTGATTGAGTATAGTGTGGCATCCTGTCTTTTGAAACCTGTCGTTTTGGTTTTGGTTACTCAAAAATAGATTTAATAAACAAAAGCCATCTTTCCTACATTTTACTCATTTTTATTTCATTGATAACAAATGTGAAATGGATGTAACTTTCTACCACGTGTTTTTATGTAAGGCCCTTTTCACCTTCTCCCCTGCTGGTCTGAAGGACTGTAGAACTGGGCTTCATGGATTATTTACACTTCTAATTGCCTTGGCAAAGAGAAGTGTCAGTGTTAAGTTAAACCTTTATTCATTATTTTGTGCACACTATCTTTGAAGATGGCTGATCTTGAGCCTGCTGGGACTATGCTCAATGGGATCAGGCTGGTCATGTGACAGGCATTTCAAGTAGGCACTGCTAGCAAAGGCAAAGCCAGCCTGTGTTCTGGACCAGGGAGCCGTTAGTGGGTCAGCCCTGCTTAGCTGAAGTATGGGAAGGCTTTAATGATGCAAGCAAAGTCAGGTGAACTGCGGTGAATTCAAAGGTTGCTTTGTTTTGATTCCAGTCTGGAAGGGTTGAACTTGTAATTGGCTTAGGCCCTGCCAAAACTCTGGTCGCCCAGGTAAAGTGAACCTGGTGTAAAAAGCCGTTTCCTTCTAGCCGTTGCAGCCATCTTTTCTCCTCTTGGCAGCTCCTTACTCTCCTGGAGATGTAGTCTAACTCCAGTCTTGATCATCTGCAGAACTCTGACTTGGTACTTTTAAAACAGGACACAATAAAAGGTGGGGTTTTTGGGTTTGTTGTTGTTGTTGTTGTTGTTTTCCTACTCCTGTCCAACATTTGTTGTCTGTGGTAGCCATTCTGACTGAAAAGGGCAAGCTAGTGCAGCCATTATAGAAATCAGTATGGCGGTTTCTCCACAAAGAGCTCTCAGTGACTTATCGGTAGCCCTCCTGGACCGATGCCCAAAGGAATCCATATCCTACCACAGAGAATGAATAAATTCATGGTTTCTGCTGATAGGTTCATGATGTTCAGGAAATGAAACCAGCCTAGAGGCCCATCAACAGATGAATGGATAATAATAATAATGTGATACACACACATACATACATACATACATACATACACAATGGAATATTATTCAGCTATAAAGAAATATTAAATCATGAAATTTGCAAGGAAATGGATACATCTAAAAACTATAATAATGAGAGAGGCACCTGCACTCAGAAACCCGAAATCTCCACGTGCTCTGTCATATGTTGATCTTGGCTATAATGTAATCATATGTGTATGTGAACAGGTATAGGTGGAATAAAGTGTCAGGAAGGAGACAAGAGAAGGTAATGATGGGTGAGTAGGAAGGATGGACAATGTGCAGAAGGACTGGAAAGAGGAAAAGAAACCAGAGCAGGGAGACCACAAGGGGGAACCAGAGGTTACCAGGGAATGTGGGAAAAGGGAAGGAGGCCCACAGAGCACACTTTTGAGAATTTTGTGATTGTATGGAAGGTGTTGTTTGCTACTTTTAATTTGTTCCAGGGCAAGGGGTTTGTAACCCAAAGTTTTCCCTTGGTTTAAAACTATTAAATCACTACTTAATGCGTAAATTGCATTGCTATATATAAAAAAAAGTTGTTTTAAAAATAAAAATATTCACACATACACACAGAGATGAAAACATCTTGCCATCATTTCCCCAGCCCTCAGTGCCTACCGCAGTGATTGGTGCGCCCCAGGAACAGATACCCTGTCTTCATTGAAGATGCTGGTACCTAACACAGCATGGACTTCAGGCCTTTGTACTTGTGGGCAGTTTCGATGCTGATCCAGACAGACCTACCAAGGCTTCTGAATAACATTGTTTGCATCTTCTCTACTGCTGCTCTTGGGTGACACTGACTTCAGGTGTCAGAGTTCAGGTTCTGAGCGCCTCCCTCGTCCATGAGCACAGCTCCCAAACTCCTTCTGCTCCTGGGGTGTCATTCAGTAGCAGGGACCAGCTGACCCTTTCAATTCTCTAGTGTATCTTACTCTTTTTCTTTACTTCAGGCCATGTCCCATCTCTGGTCAAAGAAAAGAAACACCTCCATGCATAAATATTACCCAGGTTTGGTATGTTGTACCTTATTAGGAATATGCTTTATTAGAAATATGTTGGGTTCCTTTTGCCATCTATGCCAGAATTGTAATAAATGTTCTCTGGTAAAGTCTATCCATTTTACTAATTTTGTTTATTCCCACTGGTGTGGGCTGATGTTAGAAAAAATGACATGGAAAAATGGTCTACCATCTTTAGTGCAAAATATGTGGGCAAGGCAGTGGCAACTGTGTGAACTAAGTGGTACTCAGTGCTGGCTTCATGGTCTTATTGGGGGCTTCTAAACCATTCTGGGGCTCAGACAAGCCTATGTGGATCAAAGGTTGTGTGTTATCTCTTAGGTGACAATGATGTGTATCAGTGTCGAATACACTGGCGTAGATCCCTGAGTTTACATGATGGCAGAGAAGATGAGGAACAGAGTGTGGAAGGCCACAGCAGTTACTAGCCAAGCATCCAAGAGCATGTGTCCGTATCTTACCACCTGGTTACTAGATGGTGATAATTTTACTCCTTTTAATTCCCCTTCACAGGAATGATCAGGTTCATGAGATGATACAGCCATTAGGTTTGGAAGCTTTTCTCTCAGATTCTGAATTGATTATTCAATTCAATATAACCAAATGCAAAGTGTACATGGTTTGTTTTTAGCTGTGTTCCACTCTACAAGCTTGTTGACGGTGAGTGGCACCAGTACTCACCGTCTCTAACCTTCTTGCCCTTATATGTAGGGGTAACTGTTATATCCACTGTTATATCCATCCTGTGTTTGAGGGCCGAAAATGTATTATTACTTTTCAGCTAACAGGGAGGAGGGGGAAGCTTAGCAACTTGTCAAAAAAGGTCTTTGAAACATCTTTGGTGACTTTATCTCCAGGGAGAAGGCGTCCTTGTCAGATCCCTGACACATTCCTCTAAGGATTGTGTCCGAAGCGCCTTCACTGACAAGATCTTAACTTTTTTAAAAAAAGACAATAGAAGAGAGAAAGTTTTGAGTTATTAGTTCAGTTCAACACCAGATAGCCACCCATTCCTGTCTTTTTTTTAAATCAGGAAAGAATCATTGCACAGGTTGACTTTTTGTTAACTACAAAGTGAATATAATTAGCAAAAGGGAAAAAATTAAGGCCCTGTTAATTTCCCCAGATACCTACTCAAATTTCCCCTGGTCCTATTAAGTCACTCTCCCCATGGACCTTATTATCGGGGCTTGCAAAACAATCGCCTATATATTTTACTGTTGGCTAATACCGAAGATCAAAGCTTTTTGTCTGAGCTTGACAATTCTCTTCATATCAGGCATCTTTCCATATGTTCGACTAGAATGTCTTACAAAGACATCCACTGAAGCAGTTGAATGGCATCGTTTCTGGCTGTGCTTCTTGTGGCTTTGGTCTTTTCACTGGCAGCTGTTGATCATGGAAACCATAGACAAGTAGAGTGTGTTTGCTTTGTGACAGACCCCTACGGCTCTCTGTCCTTCAGTGCTCACCCACGTCTCTTTGTCGTCTTTTGAAACATTTTCATACACTACATTTCGATCATATTCTTTCCTCTTACCCAGCTCCTCCCAGATCCTTCCCTCCTACCCAACTTCATGTTCCTTCTTCTCTCAGGAGAGAAAGAGGCATGGAGAGAGAGAGGGAGAAAAGAAAGAAAGAAGGCAGGCAGACTAAAACAACAACAACAACAACAACACAAAATAAGGTAAGGTAATCACTGGGTGTATCAACCACACTACAACAACAACAACAACACAAAATAAGGTAAGGTAATCACTGGGTGTATCAACCACACTACAACAACAACAACAACACAAAATAGGGTAAGGTAATCACTGGGTGTATCAACCACACTCCAGGGCAGGCACCATGCCCAGGAGGACTTGGCCAACCCAAAACAGGTATTCTGTTTGACATCTTGCACTAGCATCTTGTAAAGAATTCCTTTGAGAGAAAGTGAAATGAGGCCCTTAGACTTCCCTGTAAGACTGCTGAGCGCCACTGGTCCCGCCCTTTCAAAAGCACCGTGGCCTTGGGAAAGTGGCTGTTAATCTCCTTGCAAATACCTGTTTCCTTTGGCAGAAGGCTAGTAACTGCCAATAACACGTCTGCTTTGAAAAGGGAGGAAAGTCTGGTGCACAGTGGAAATTTGGGGGAACTCCTAGCATGCCCAGGGAGCCCCCACCCAAAGAGTCGATTTCATCCACTCTGGGAAGATGGTTGAAACAGGAGACGTGAGTGCCAGTGGAGCTGATGATAAAAGGGGCATACAGAGGACACAACTTGAGAGTCCAGCAGATTTGTTGATAGAAAAGGTGTAGTGTGTTGAAAAGAGAGTCCAAGTTTGGGCCTGTGGCCAAACGGTGGCACCATTACTAAGCTAAACTTACTTCCACCTCAGAAAGGGTGAGGAACTCCCAACATGCAAGACATGAGAAGGATCATTCTGACCCGGGGTGGCCTTTATCCATGGCGTCAGAAAAGTTCCTGAAGCTTTTGTTCCATCCCTCCCCTACGCATGCTGAGGCTGCTGGTAGTCTCAAGCGTGTGTAGGTGTCGCTGCTTTAGTGTCGCCGAGAGCTGGGGCTGGGTCTTTGAAATTCTGCAGCCCACCAGCTGTCACTTACACACCCCAGGCTCATCTCTTCAGTGGAGGTTTCTGTCACCTTTTCTAGCCACATCCTGACAAGCTAAGGGAAGCCAGCTCTGACCTACTTGGATCTGTGCACATAACCCTTAGATCTGTGCACTGTCTCATCTAACCAGGCTTGGGTTGTTCAATCCTGCCCACGTGCTTACGCCAACCAGGTGTCCTCAGTACCACACCCAGTCTCGTGGTTACACTAGGGCAGAATGCTTCTTCATGGCTTTGCTAGTTTTCTAGCCTCGTGTAGTGCACTTGGGTGTTTTGCATGCCAGGCTGCTACACCACCTTTCATAAATGGCCAAACGGAGCGCTACAGCTTTCTCCTTGATAGGGTGTTCAGAGGTAAAAGCTGTTGTTCTGTTTGGCACACAGAATGTGTTCTGTGCCCTCCTGATGACCCACCCCACTAAGGTTGTAGCTGGACTTTAGTTCCTTCACTAGGTGGTTTTGTTTCTGTTCTTTGTGTATTTTTTGTGATTGAAGCATTGTTTTAAAAGAATCAAGGTAGATTTTTGATTCTTTATTGCAGAGTCACAAGGGAGTTAAGAAGCAGGTGCCAGTCAAATGCCTGTGAATCATCCTGAGAATAATGTGACATCCAGGTGATGTTATTTGGGTACTTCGGTGGCTTGTATTCAAATGAGGTGAAGTCAACGAGTGCCAATTATTCATCTGCCTGTTTTGTATCATAAAATGCTTAAGTGCCTCCAAAGGAGAAAAATTGTTGAGCCTCATGGTTGCTTATTAATACTTTCCCAGGATCCTCTAGAAGCTGGCTAGCTCATTCAGAGCTGGAATTCAGTGATGTCTTCCTATAAGGGCATTGCCTCTGCCGTCTCTAGAGTTAACTGTCCTACGAACATTCATTGTGACTCAGTGGCTTACTTTTCTGTGTTCCAGTTGTTGAGAACTTGCTTGCTGGGCTAGCACTGTATGACTGGTTCCGTGACCTTGAAAATTGTGTTTTTCTCTTTTCATTAAAATATGATTACGTCAGACAAAAAAGTAAAAAAGAAAAAATAGAGTATTACATAATCTCCACTCCTCCCTCCAAACCATTCCATGTCCCTCTACCTCCTTGCAAATTCATAGCCTCTTTTCAATTATTTTTGTTTTGTATATACATATATCTGGAAATATACATATATATTATGTATAGTTGTGTAAATATAACCAGCTGAATCCATTTGGTGCTATTTGTATGTATATGTTTTAGGGCTGGCTACTTGGTACTGGATAACCATTTGGGAGGGGGGCTCACCCCTGGAAAAGACTCTCCCTCTCCCAGCAGGAGCTAATTGCCTCTAGCTCTTCATTTAGAGGCGAAGCCCTGTTAGGGTTTCCCCATCTACATTGACATGTCAGTTGGGGTTTTCATTGTCGGGGTCTTATTTAAGCAGATGTAGCGTTGAGATTTCTTAGGTGCAGGTGCAGAGGTTGTGTTGTTAATTTATCAACAGGAGATAGGCACCCCGTTGGCAATTGTCCTCTGCATTTTGACTAGATGTAGCTTTCAGAAATGGTATCTGCTCTAAAAAGAAGATCCTTTGGTAAGGGATAAGAGCTACACTTACCTATGGGTATAATTTTTTTAATGGTAAGATGATTTATTTCTGGGGTTGAGATAGAACTTAAAAGCCATTTCTTGCAACACAGATCTGATACAAAATGTTAGCAGTGGTCTGCGGCCTCCTTTCCTGCTTGAATCCCATCCTGTCTGGGGAGGGATCACACCTCTTGAGACAGTTCATCCCTTTCTCGTGCAGCTCTTTCTAGCTAAGAAAACTGCACATCAGCCCATGTGCCCTCTTCACGTCATGGGGATTGCACCCTGACCTCACCTACTTCTAATTTAGCCACAGAGAACGCACCCTGAGCTCATCTACTCCTAACGAATCCCTAAGGCCTCCGCCTCTAAATTGTTTCATTCTCTTAGTGCCTCACAATGGTAATTAGATTTCAATGCATGAGCCACTGTGGGACACTCGTAAGCCACACGCAAACCATGGCAGCATGCCTGTGGCACCCTCTAGCCCACATCACCATGGTACTGAGTCAGCTGACCTTGTTGCTGAATTACAAGTCCATGTTCCCAGAAGAGGCTTGACTTTATTCCTGTCTGGACTGTGTTGGTCCTGATACCTAGGGTTAGGTACTAGACCAGGGAAGGAAAGGAAGTAGGTGGTGTAGGAGGGTCTTCTGTCTATGTGAACCAAGAACAGAACAGCCCATGCTTGAACTTTACAGAAGGTTTCACCTGCTTGTAGGTCTGTATCACTACAGAGCCATGGATTGTAATAGGATGGTAGTCTGTCTATCCCATCCCCCTCCCTAGAACCTCACACATGATAGACAAGCCCTAGACTACTAAGTTGCATTATATCTATAGCTCCTGTGTGCTATTATTTTTAGTAAAGAAACAAAGGGCTGGAAGTGGTGACCTTTAACCCCAGCATTCGGGAGGCAGAGGCAGACAGACCTCTGTGAGCTCAAGGCCAGCCTGGTCTACATTGTGAGCTCCAGGCCAGCCAAGGCTATATAGTGAGACCCTTTCTTCAGTGGGGCAGGGGAGAGGAGAGAAGAAAAGAAGAAAAGAAAAAGAAAGAAGTTCATTTATGGAAGCCTGCTGGTTTCTGGTCACTAAACCATACTCTTAATTATTTCTTTCCATCAGATGTTTGACTGACATTGGCTTCTAAATCATGGGACAATAGGAGTATTGTTCAGGCTTAGGTAATAAAAAGAACACTTTCTAAAATGGCTTACCTTTTCATGTATCCTCTATTTATGTATATATTGAAATCGCTCCTTCAGAGTAATTAAATCCTACTCTGCCTTTCTGAATTCTCTGTGAATAGAAGATGTTCTTCTTAGCTTCCAAATGTTCAAAACATTTCTACAAGTCCTCAGAACACATGAGCACAGATCTAGGAGAGTGGAGAGTGGAGAGCACATATGTTGGTTCCTAATTTCCTAAAGTGTAAACAGTACCTTGTGATGTATGAAATCTGGCCCTTTAACTGTGCGGACAGTGGGATTTTTGTTTTATTGTTTATTTTAATTTGTTTTTTTGTTTTTAGATCCTCTGTTGTGCACCATGGCTCTGTTATGACATTTCACTTAACTATCATCCAGGTTCTCACAATTCTGAAGAGAGAGAGGGAGAGAGATTAGCTATAAGATACAAAATCTTGTAGGTGCTACCTTAAAACAACAAGAACCCCTCCCTACGCCATGCCCCCCCATTGTCTTCCTTTTGCTCTGCCCTTCCTGGTTTTCGATGCTGCTTCTGGATAGACAGTGAAGTGAAACAGGAGTTCTGCTTCTGTTATCTGTTAACTTCGCACATCTATTTCAGGCATGGCCTGTCTCATCAGTTTCTTGCATCCCAAATGAAAGGGGAAACTATTTTGGTGGTCTCTTTAACATTTTTAAAAACACATTTGCTCCATTCTTGGGTCCCTGTGCTTGCATTCGCTCATGACCACCTAAGCCTGTGTTCTGCCTTTTGGGGCCTCCTTTAACTTGATCTAGGAATTTCTGTCCAACAACAGTGGCATCTGCCAGTAGCCCCACAGACTGTCCCTGCCACAAAATTGTCACCCACATTCAGAGGCCTAGTTTAGTCTTATGCAAGTTCCCTGATGACCCTGCTCAGGTCATCTGTTTCCCCATCTTGGTCTTGATCCCTTTGCTCATATTACCACTCTCTTTGACTGGACTCTGAGAGCTCGGCCCAGTGCTTAGCTATGGATCTCTGCATCTGCTTCCATCAGTTGCTGGATGAAGGTTCTATGATGACAATTAAGGTAGTCATCAGTCTGATTACAGGGGAAGGCCAGTTCAGGTACCCTCTCCACGATTGCTTAGGTCATCCCTGTGGATTCCTTGGAATTTCCCTAGTGCCAGATTTCTTGCTAGCCCCATAATGGCTCTCTTAATCAAGATTATCTCTTTCCTTACTCTCCCTTGTGGCACAATTATTAAAAATCGAGAGACAGAAATTGGGGTTCGACCTGAAGGTCAGAAAAGCAAAACAGCCAGCCACTGGCTCTTA
>LOJH01024683.1:1239-18739 GCA_001685095.1 Ellobius talpinus
CTTTCTTTCTTTCTTTCTTTCTTTCTTTTTCTTTCTTTCTTTCTTTCTCTCTCTTTCTTTTCTTTCTTTCTTTCTCTCTCTCTCTCTCTCTCCTCCCTCCCTCCCTCCCTCCCTCCCTCCTTCCCTCCCTCCTTCCTTCCTTCTTTCCTTTCCTTTCTCTTTTTATGCCTACCTTTCCCCCCAAAAGGTGACCACATTCAAGCAGGTCATCTAGGAAAGGCTCAAAGCCTACAGCTCACCTCTACCAGCCCACATGCTTTTTCCTTGAGGTATAATTTGTGTGGCAGGCAGAAGTGGCTGGGTTCTGTTAAACACTAAATATCCTGTTTTGCTAGCACCATCAGGACAACAGTTTTCTGTGCCCCTGTGGTGTGCCCATGTGAAGGTGTGCAAGCAGAGGGGAACCCATATGTTAGAAAGGTACTCAAGACTTGGTAACACACCAGTGAAACGCCATCCCTCCCAACTCAAAGAGAAAACATATCTAGAAAGAGACAGAATGGGGCTGCAAAGATGGCTCATGATCAAAAACACTGGCTACACTTCCAGGAGGACCCAGGTTCAATTCCCAGCACTCACAAGGCAACACACAACCATCTGTAACTCAAGTTCTGGGGGATCTGGCATTCTCTTCTGATCTCCGAGGGCACCAGGCACACACGTGTTGCTGGAGAGATGTTCAGCCATTAAAAGCTAGGCTCAAAACCCAAAATATGCCTAAATGCTTTCTAAAGATGAGAGCAGTTACAGGAAAAGTTCTCATTAGCATGTTCTGGGGCAAATGTGGAGCAGACCAGAACCCCCACTCCAGATCACTTTTAGCAGTTAGTTGGTTGACTCTAAGGTGTTTCTTGGAAGCTGGCAGCAATTAAGACTGTTATCAAATCCCTGGCCCCATACATGCCATTGCTAATCCCAACCATATGAAACAGACAGGAGGCACCAGACAGTGAGCTTCTATCAATCCCACTCTACTCCCTCACTGTACTTCTCAAGGAGCATCCTGTGGATACCTCTACATGGGGACCAAAGCTTACTGGATTCTAGGGACACCACCTCTTAGCATTTTCCTTGGCCGCAGGGGTGGAAGGTTCTAGCTGCAGGCAGGTTCTAGCTGCAGGAGCCCTTGCTTCCTTTAGCTCTGTCCTTGGTAATCGTCCCAGAGGGATCTATTTCCTGCCAGGACTCTCCAAGTTTCTATAATCCATCCTTTACCTTGCAGTGACAGTGGAGCATGGGTGACAGAAAGCTCACAGCTGAACATTGCTAGCTAGCAAGAGTCAACTTCCCCAGGCTTCCAGATGGTGTTGGCACCTTAAATGGACAAGGCCGTGGTTCTCAACCTTCCTATTGCTGTGACCCTTCAATACATATCGTGGTGACCCCCAACCATAAAATTATTTCATTGCTACCTCATAACTGTCATTTAGCTACTATGATGAATCATAATGTAAATATCTGATATGTGACCCCTGTGGAAGGGTTGTTCAACCTCCAAAGGTTCATGATCCACAGGTTGAAAATCATTGGACTTTAAAGCTTGGGGCACATCTAGCCAGCAAATCTCGGCTGCTTGATTCTAGTCCTGACTTCGTTGTTTTCTGGTTGTGATGCTAGAATTAAATTTCCTTTGTTAAATAGGATAATAGCAAGGCCGGTCTCACAAGACTTCCATGATGATATTTCAAAAGAAAAGGCCTCAGTTCCTGCTGTGAGGGTACACATTTAATGCTCAATGATAGCTGGCCATTACTCAGCGACTTTCCTACCCTCTAGCGGGAATGTGTCTGGGAATGAGAAAATTCACAAGCACAAACGCTACCTAGGAAACCGGCTCTGGCCACATTATTGTTCCAGTAGAGGTATGGCATCATCTGGCCTCTCTCTTCTCTCAGAGGGAATTTCTGCTGCAGTAGACTACAGGAGAAATTCCTCACTTGGATGGGTGGACTCTTCTGGGACTCCCCCAAGTGTTCCAGAGAACTGGATCAAACCAGGTCTCAGTCAAGCCTGCCTGGCCTGTGATTCCCAGGCCTATCTGGTCAACACCACGAGTCTCAGTTCATCTGCCAAGGAAACGCCTTCACTCAGCTGTATCACCTGGACCTATGCATCTCCCTCCTAGGCAGGTAGATGACCGGAGGAGGTTGCAAATGCACAGGACAGGGCATTTTGTGGGAGGGCCGTGACTATAATGCTGTGGGGCCATTTCAGGTCACCTCACACCACACTGTCAGACAGAGCTGAATCTGCAAGCGCTAACATGTACAGTTCAGCTGAGTGCCCCTCTCCTCACACCTGTCTTCCCTCTGCCTTCCCTCTTGGTCTTCACACAAAACCAAGGAGGATCCTAAGCTTGGGGCCCAGGCACACGACCGGGTTCTTCTAAACTCAAAGTCTGAGGGAAATGCATACCCTTTGAGTTTGAAGCCATGAAGGCCACACAATTTGCCGAGCAGAAAGCAACATTTCTCTGATGCACATAAAACCTTTCTGATTATCATTTTCCAACATGGCTTCCAACCAGTGCTCTGGGTTTCCCCAGGGCAAAGCATCTCACCAGAAAGTCTGGTTCCTGTTTAGACTGCCCTAGCAGCTGCTGGGGACAAGAGCCAAGGCTGAGAGCGGGCACACCAGGCTAAGAGGATTCTGAGAGGTGAGATAGTCAGTTGTCCTGTTTCTGACATGTACCATGCACATGGAGTTTATAGCAGCCAATAGGTGTGCTGAGCAGCAAGCAGTGACCCTTGGACATTTTTTTTGCATCTTTGCGCCAGTCAGCATGGTTTCCCAGAACAGTCCCAAAGAGCATTATTCCTAAAAGGAACTGTCCCAGTAAGACCCTTCCCCAAGCACTGATACCATTTTTAAAAACAGACCTTTTGCACATGGGTATGTCCAAGAACGGTCCACTCTAAACACTTCTTGCAGTAATTAAGTACCTCCCACGATTAGAATACTGAACTGCCCATACTTTCAGACACCTGCTAAAATAGCTCCTTTGGCGACCAGATTCTAATAACTGAAATAAAAGCTCAGGAAAATTAACTGTGAGCTACTAACTCTTATGATCAATACTTTGCATAGAGACCTGGAGCCAAAATAAACCCCAGCTTGCAGATGTTCAGACACGTGCTGGCAGGTCTTTCCCAGGATGGAAAGATGCAGGTCCAGCACTCAGCACCCAGAGCACCATCAGATGCTTCCTGCGTCCCCTGAGCTGTGAAAAGAAATGACACTAATTTATGACACTGGAAACAGCGACACTGAAGGAATCTCACCCTGCTACTTGGCATCACCAGTCTCAAGGTCTTGAGCTGTGACAGGCAGACAAGAAAGCAAAGGGACCAGCCCTCAGGGCATGGGATCGTGCTCATGTGTAACACTGCCCATGCCCTTGGTTGTGTTTTGGTGCATCTGAGGACCAGGAGATGCCACTGAAGGGAAGAAGGGAAAGAAGTTTCCAAGTAAGGAGCCAAGGGCACATTTCTTGTTTCTCCCTTTTCTCTGGCAATAAGGGAAGCGGAACCACCCTCTGCAGTCTTGGTGATTTCTTGTTAAGTATATATATAAATACCAGAGTGTTGAAAGCACATTCTTAATAAAATTATTAATAACTCAGGGTCAGGATGGGAGGAGCCACATGATGTGGGATGGCAAGGGTGTGACTCTCTATGTGTGTTCCCTATTTCTATGACCAGAGAGCTGTCATGCAACACTTTGGTTGGTGACCAGCTCTGGCTGTAGGATATGGGTTCATATGCTTCCTAGGCCACTGACAGGTACCACCCGAGGACCTGAATGTCCAGGTATCTGAGCTTGGCATGTCCTAGACATGGCACATGCTACTCCCCTGGGGGTTGAGGATTTCTTTGAAATGAATAAACACACAAAAGAGCAGCAATAAAAACAAATACCTTAAGTGCATGCATGTGTGCTCCAACCCCATCAACTGAATTGACTTATGGATAAATAACAGGTTTCCTTCCAAGACAGAAACGAGAAAGAATCATTGCTCAGTAAACTAAAAAGCCACTAGTAGGAGCTTTTCCTCAGGGGCAAGTGCAAGCGCCAAAGCTTATGTTTATGGTTGGGACTCTGAGAAATAGGACAGACTGTCGGCAGCTTTGGTAGAGGAAGTGGTACGGACGTGGGGATCTGCCTGTAGCCCAGCAGAGGTGTCTTGCTGGAACAAGCAGACTTGCCTAGCAAGGGGATGGAGCCTCCGGGAACCATGCAGTTCTTCCCTTCTGCAGGCAAACATACAGTACTGGCTGCTGCAGCAGCACTTGGGCCAGGGTCAGGGCAAGGTGACTCCATGCTTACCGCACAGGCCTGTCCTACTTTGTTTCCCATGGCTGTGATAAGCACCATGATCAGAAACAACTTGGGGAGGAAAGGGATTATGTCATCTTACGGTTTGTTGTCCACCACCCTGAGAAGTCCGGACAGGAACTCAAGGTAGCATCAGGAGGCAAACTGCAGCAGAAGCAACGGAGGAATGTTGCTTGCATACTGGCTTGCTCCCCATGACTTGTTCAGTTTACTTTTTTGGTTTTTGCTTTTTCTGTTGAGACAGGGTTTCTCTGTGTAGCAGTCCTAGCTGTCCTAGAACTAGCTCTTGTAGACCAGACTGGCCTCGAACTCATGAAGATCTGCTTGTCTCTGCCTCCTGAGTGCTGGGATTAAAGGTGTTACTTTCTTATATTCCCAGGACCATGTGTTCAGGGCTTGCATCACCCATAGTGATCTGGGCCCTCCCACATTAATCAAGAAAATGTCCCACAGAATTCCTTCCACGATAATCTATCTGATGGAGGAATTTTCTCGAATGAGGTACTTTCTTTCCAGGTGACATCGACATCATCTTCTGTGAAGCTGGCAAATGTTATCAGCACAGAAGCCCGGTGACCAAGTTGATCTCCTAGGAGTTCTGACAATGAGAGAGAGCGGCTGGCCAAGAGACAAAAATCAATCTTTTAGAAAGTATTTCCTTCCCCCAAAGTAGGAAATTGGAGGCTGACATGTACATTAAGGTGGATGAGTCTGGCTCCAGGGACTGTGTTCTGGGTGGACAAGCGGTTTGCACACAGGGACAAGCCTTCTTGGAGATCTATCAGTTTCTTCCTTAGCATTCCCCTACAGCTAACCTGAACATGGCAGAGGCACACTGCCATGCTATGCAGGAGACAATACTAAAGTACCAGTGTTGAGAACACGCTCCCAGAGAGCAGACAGGTCCCTAAGCTCAAACTTGCCCCACACAGCCACTCAGTTCCTGTCTCACCTGGTCTCCCTCAATTCCAGCCTCCTTGCTTGCTTGACCTGGCTTCTCTCACCTGGATGGTGGTCACAGCTGCCTCCACATGGGCCTCCCGTCCATTCTCAACAACACCCAAGTGTGAAGTGAAAGTATCTAGACTGAGTGACAGATGGCAGAGACACGGAATCCTGGAGATCCAGAGCCAAAGTCATCTTGGGCTCTCTTTAGTCCCCACAGTATTTATTGCCCACCTCTATATCTGGCATCATTTGATCAGGGGAAACATCTGGATTAAATTGACTTAGCAGACCTATAGCGTCCATCACACTCAAAGCTAAGAATATCACTGGATACCATCTGAGACCTACAGCAGTGATCACCCCACTTTCCCGAGACCTGCTCATCTGATGTCACTGCTAATGGGTTTGGTATATGCACTAATTTGACTTTCATTTTTTTAAACTACAAAACAGCATTAATGTAACTGGCTTCAGGGTGGAACATGTCATTCAGGACAACCTGAACCTGTTCTTGAGCCATGGACAGTCTAATCTGGCTCAGAATAAACTATTTCATATTTCATTTGTGTGGGGCAAACTTTTTTCGTTGTGCGGACACTAAAGAGCCTTCCACGTGCACACAGGTCACAGACCTGCTTATCCAGCTCCATTCAATGAGTTCCTGTAGTGTCCAGGGAACTAATCTATAGCCCTTAGCTCCTTGTGATGCTCTCAGTTCAGGATTAAGTCACAGAAGGTCAGAAGAAGCCAGTGAGAAGCGTTGGAGTCGTGGGACCTCTGCAGGTGACAACTGGCTGCCACTACAGTTGGACTGCATGTAACTTTAAAAAAATGTGAAACCCACAATGTTCCTACATCCAACTTGGTTGAGCATTGGAAAATGGAAAATCCCAGACTTGATATCTCAACAAACAGCAACAGTCAAAATACAGATGTGCTGGCAATAATGTATAAAAAAATTACCTATAGACTCTGTAGGTCATGTCTATGTACTCAAGTTCATATGAAGCAAATGTATTTTAGATTTATGGAGGGCCCTGTGCCTAAGATAGTTAGTTCATGATGCTCATGAAAATGTTCTAATCAGTGAAGCATCCCAAATCCAAACCAGTTCCAGGCGCTAGCATTTCAGGTAAGGGTTGAGCCTATACCAGCACTAGACTGGCCAGGCCAGGCCTTTCATAGCCTGGTTTACAGTTCCTCACTATGGCCTCTGCTCTGCTGTTTCTAGTCCCTGGGGATGGCTCACATGTGGCTCCCAAAACCGAGCTCTCACACCTTCACATCACACTGACACTGACTTAGATGTCACGTCTCAAATGAGGCTGTAGCGTTTTCAAGATGCCTTTCCTTAGCCCTCTTGCCCCCTTAAGTGGGAATAGTGTTTCTACTCCTGCATGGCACCAAGGGCAGCTGTTCTGGTTCTACCCTGTTGTGAAATAATCTTTTTGTACACTGTAAAGGCGTGTCATTCTGATTGGCTTAATAAAATGATGAATGGCCAGTAGCTAGGCCGGATTTTTAGGCACACAGGATGCTGGGAAGAAGGTGGGAGTCACCAGCCAGATGGAGAGGAAGCAGCATGGACAGTACAAAGGTAATAAAGCCACAAGACAAAGAGTAGATTGATTAAAACAATGGGTTAATTTAAGTTGTAAGAGCTAGTTAGTAAAAAGCCTAAGTTATTGGCACAGTTTTTATAATTAGTAAGTCTCCATGTCAATACTGGGGCGTGGCGGTCCTGATAAAAAGGTCCAATTACACTACCCCACTGTTTGGCCATCACTACCTCAGTTTACTGTTCTGGGGCCCAGCTGTGGTGAAGACAGATGCATCAGGTCAGTGAAGGAATGAGGTGGATCCTGTTTCCCTCTGTGGACAGTGATGCTGGAGGGACAGGCTGCAATACATCTGTGTTGCAGAAAACCAGCCCGAGGACCATGACCCACCCAATCTTACAAGCCAAAGTGCCATGTATGTGTGCAGATCCCAGGTCTCATCTTCGGTATCTTGTTCTACCTTCAAGTACGTGGTTTGGTCACGAAGAGAAAGTGCTTGGGCTTCCTGTCTAAGCACATCAATACCATCTTAGGCAGGGAGCTTCCAGATAAGAACAGTATGACTGCGACCCAGGAACTCACCATGAGGGTAGCTGCAGGTTTCAGGTTCGAGCCTTCCGGGAGTGAAATACTTCCTTTTCTAAGCTTAGAAAGTGGAGGAGTTGGTGTTAGCATCAGATGTGGTTACATGGCGAGGGACAGCCAGGAAGGGACGTCAGGCTACAGGTGCTATTGGCTCAGGCAGACTGGGTCTGTGGCCCGTGAACCTGTTTTCTTGCTGTGTTTTCTTTCCTCTATGTAGGCATGACAGCTCTCCTGGGACTGTGATGGGGTCTGGCTTCTGCTACCTCAGTGTCCCCACAGTCTCACAGCTGGTTTTGGAGACATGCCTAAGGCTCCCAATATCACCCGCCTTTCCTTTAACTTAGCCCTCACCAGATTTAGACAAGAAAAAATCAGGAGCTGGCCTTAAATTGTTCGGTGAGTTTTGTGACCCTTCATAGTAAGAGCTGAAAATGAATTTGGAATGAGTTTGTGGACTGCCAGGACAATGTATCCCTGTGGTACATGCACTAACCAGAGAGACCAAATACTCAATCTTCATTTTGCAGGGCAAGTTTCACTTCTGCATCTGAATTTCTTTACACCCACAAATGATGAGGTTTTCTTTTTGGTGTCAGGGATAAAAGACAGAAGGTAAGGGCTTCACTCTGAGCGACACCTCCAGCCCCAACAATTGCAAGACATTTTTATTTATCTTTCAGTAATCAGACAGTGTGTTATGTGCCCCTCCTAACGCATGCTGCCTGCCTTCTGGAGGGAAACATCTTCTGTGCCAAGACCAGGTGCTCTGTGACCCTCCACAAACATACGTGACCTTCACATGTCACAGAAGAATACACGGCACATGACATTAGACTTGGTTGATGTGCCCTTTACTGACAAACGTGAGCAGCTTTTGGTAATTCTACCATGGAGAACAACAGCCATGGATGACATAACACACACTGAGACATGTCTTGAGCTGGAGAACTTAACAGGAGGGCAGAGTTTGCACTACACTTCCCAGGTGCCAGCTTTCCTGCCTGGGTAGCATTCATGAGAAGCAGTTACTTCATGAAACAGAATGAAGCAGTGTGATAGAGCTCTTGAGACTGTTGGGCGAGCATCCGTCGGACAAAGGAACAACGACAGTAGTGGAGTTAAGGCAAATATTTTCTCTTGCTACAGAGTCTCCATAGTTCTTAATGTATTCCAACATTATACATGCTTTCAATTTAAAATGAAAATACAAACAAGTTTACAAATTACTACTGGACACTTAAAAATAAACTCTATGTCACTTTTCTTTTTGGCAGCACCAGCCTGAACTTTGCAATATTTCAGAAACTTCAGGTACATTACAGTCTTCTGAGAAAGGCCCAGTACTTCAGAATTCCCGGGGCAGCTGTGAAGAAAGAATGTTACTGGCAACAAAAGTTAAGACAGTTGAGAACCTATGGAATATGTGTAGCTGTTCACACGTGTGTACACATGTTTGGGCTTCACTTTACTGCCCTACTGTTCTGCCTGTCTTTCTCCAGTGCCAGGGCCTCACATCCACCCTGGCGCTCTGGCAGCTCTCCCCTCTGCTTTCCTACCCAGCAGTCATACTCCTTTCTAAAACACATTGTTTTAGTTGAAGATGCTGAGTTAGTTCATGGATACCTCATCTCACTACACACACAGAAAGATTGCTCTTCTTATTTGGGGGCTCTTTTGGTGCTAGAAGTCAGAGAAACCAGGTGGCAGCATCTTTGTAGGGAGAGGTTGAGTGCATTCATTCATTCATTCATTCATTCATTCATTCATTCATTCATTCATACGGCTCTGCATGCTTATGGAATATGAGTTGGCATAACAGACTAGACCGTGCATAGCTTCTTGGGGTGCCTGCTGCCACAAACTTCAAGCTGAGGAGTTCTCATGGCCAGAATCTGGGGTTTGACCCACTAGAAAACCTCATGGAAGTCCCAATTGAAGATCTTAAAGAGCTCAGTGACATAAATGTCTTTCTCTTCGGTCTAAAAAACAAAAGCAACATGAGCGCCATTTCCAACTATGGAGCAGAATTGACAGGTGCGCCAAGCAACCCTAGCCTTAAAGGAGAAAGGAAGAGAAATAAAGCTAGTCACTAGCTGAGGTCAAATACCACGTCCAATGAGCTCAGGAAACGCTCAGTTTTAAACACAAACTGCTATGCTGTTTAATAACTGTTCTTCCTTCCCAAGTGCTGCAGGTCTGTGCAAACCTGAGATGGGTCCCTGCACATGAGGCCAACCAGAGGCTGGAGTGTGTAAAAGCAAACAGGGGCAGGCCAGACCTCTGGTGCAGGGTGCTGTGGCTAAGGTCCTCCTTGTCACCATCAACTCAAATGACACTGCTCCCAGACAGAGCAGGCGCCAAGTGAAACTCAGAGATATGACTGGCTGCCAAGTAGAGTATGGCGGGGAGCCACAGGGAGCTAGGGCCTGATACACCCAGCAAGCCCAAGGCAGGTCTCTGAAGTCCCCTACCCTGTCTCTCCAGACATAATTTTTGCAGGGATCACGTCACCCTTCTTCCTTTGCACCATCTCAGGTTTTGGAACACCACTGTTTCCAGCTGCTCATGCCCTGAGTTCTCACTCATCACAGGTACAGGCTGTTACTTGGTAAGGAGTTTTTCAGAGGCCAAGTTCAAATGACTTCCATGTGGCCATCCCAATTCTGGTGGCAGGGGATTTATAACTTTTAGCACCATGAACACTCAGTTCTCACAGGCAGAGACAACTCTACAAGTGTCCCCTTTTACAGTGCACGCATTTGCAGGCACATAGGCACACTCTTACACACATGCACGCACATATACACTCCTGCACACATACAATAAAATACACAGCAGCCCAGCGGCATCCTAGGCACAGCAATCTCAGGTGAGGCCAAGATTGGGTGAAGATGGGCAGAGTGAAAAGGCCTTGAGCAGCGCAGGGTAGGGTTGCTGGGGAAGGAGCCCTGAGTGGTCCGCCTCACTGTGACCTCCTTTTGTAGTCCTCAGAGGCAGTAGCCAGTAAGCAGGCACACCAGCCTAAAGGCAACCCAGAAGACCCGTAGCAGGAAGGAAAACACCAGATCTCTCTGTTAGGTCTCTGTTGTGTAGTTACTGTAGGTCAGAGGAGACAGGGCTGAGAAGCTGCTCCACCGCCTGGTGCTAGGCCGGGGCTCCATGCGCCCTTGCTCTTTATATTTACCCAGAATACTTTTGGCTTCTTCTGCATCTCGCAAAGGGTTCTCTCCATATTCTTCTTTCAGCCACTGACGATACTGGAAGAGTTGAAAACAAATCCCAAATGTCACACACACACACGCACACACACACACAAATGCACAGTGACTTTCACTTCTTAAGCAATGGTGAAGTTTCCACATATAAGCATGGAAATAAAAGGGCATCAGGTAATCATAGCTTTGCGGTTGACAGCCAATGGCAAGCAAGAGAAAGAGCTGTTCCTTCAACAGTCTGAGCTTAAGACTGGAAAATCTGCTGAACTATCCATCTATTTAGCAGACTTTGAGCAGTTACTGTCTGCTGCTAAGGAATCTAAAATGCATGCAAGAAAAATGTGTTCTTGTGCTATCTGCCTGTGACAGCCAGGACTGATGAAAAGAATTCAAGGAGAAAACAGCACAAGTTAAGGCTTGCAATTCAGAATCACTGCCTAGAAAGGTGACCCTATTTACGCCAGCCAAGAACCTGATACTTGAGTTACCATAATTTGTATGGGAAATACCCCCTTCCACTCTCATCTGGTTGGTTATAACTCTAATAGCTCAAAGGCTGAGATATGAAAAAGAAAAAATAAGAAGAAAGTAGCCCAAACCAGGAAATGCTACCTACACCCAGAGGGAGAGAAACAAGCAGATATGGAGAACCTGGCACAGCAAAGTGGCAAAGCTGCCATGCAGGAGCACAGAACATGCAGGAAAACTCCCCCAGGGATGCAGGGAAACCTTGGGCCTGATAACATCTGTGGGCCTTTCAGTTCCAGTGTCACAATTCTCAAAGGGTGAGGCATGGCCCAGGGTGGCTGACTACATTTGAAAAATTCCCCAAGGAACACTCACCTGGTTCACTTCATATTTCTCAAACTCCTGCAGCTGCCTTTGGAAGCCCAGGTTGGGATTGGCACAGGACCTCCCAGCTCGAACGGTGTGCAACGCATCTTCCCAACCGAAGTCGGTGACAGTCATGATGTAAGCAATCACTAGTGTCACACTTCTGGAGACCCCAGCCAAGCTGTAGAACCGAGACAGCTACGTGTTGCAAGGACCATTTAAGAACTTCAGATCCACCCCTCCATCCATCCAAACAAAGGACCTCATTGTAGAAAGTCTGTCTGCCCTGAGGCTTTCACAGAAGCAGGCAAGGGCTTACCAGAGAATTACTCAGAAATATACCAAGAACTTTGCTCTACTCCAGTTCTACAGGATCTTAACCATTCTATAGGCACCTTGGCCTCATTTTCCATAGTTTTTCTATAGAATACAGCCTGGATATTTTCTATTTCCTTGGGCACTAATGTAACTGCAGCATGGTGAGGGGCTTAGAGCTTCCAACCCTCTGTAAAAATTCCACTCAGAACCTGAAGGTTTCATGGCTTGCTTAGCTACCATATATACAAAGGGCAAGTCTATGACTTTTAAGGCTCACAAAAGGGCTGGGAATGCAGCTCAATGGTAGTTCATTTGCCTAGCATGCTCAAGGTTTGGGTACCCATCTTCAACATGGACTACAGAAACCCTTTCTAAACCTTAGCGTCTAGATTTGTTTTATTCTAACCAGGCAGAGCACTATGGTGGGCAGACTGAACTCAGAGGGTGTTTGTTTGTTGGGTGGTTCATACCATCAAGGGGTTAATTTTAAATGCACATGCAAATTAAGACATAGAAGACTGTGCCTCCTCAGAGCGCTCTATCAATGAATGAACATAGGGAAGCTTGGAGAATATTCTTGTTTTCTGAAAAATTTCAGATATACATAAATACATTAAACAGGAATTCTTAGAATATCAGGACTAGAATATTCTAGTGACAATAATAAACTTTCCTCTTAAGCACTATCTCATCACCAGGGCTTTTTATTAGGAACTGCAAGGGAATTTTAAACAAATATATCCTCTTAGGCTTGATATGAATTCACCAGAAGCCTAGAGAGACCCCAGGACTGGGGCTTCAGAATCTCTATCAAGTGCCTCTAATTGCACTTCCAAGGCATTTAAACTCAATGGAATGGAAGGTTGAAACAATTATTACTTGTTTTGGTTATACTACCTGCTTTTTAAAACACTACAGCAAAAAAAGATACTGCACATTATTTAATGTTAAAACGTAAATCTGTGTAAATCTGCAAAACACTATTCTTAAAGCTACGGAACCATCTCGTGTCCTCTTCTGGTTTTGTTTGTGGACCACTGGCTCACAGCTTTCGGATGGGCTGCTCTGACCAACGCCAGCACAAGCTCCGAGAGTCACCACTGCACACTGCTTGTGCTGCAAGTGGGGGAGGGAGGGCTTTCACTCAAAGACTCACACTTTCAATGAATTAGTATCACATACCATTCAAGACAGAGGAGATATGATCAATCTCCACTTTAACTACGACAGAGCCACGGCTCCAGAATGTTGCAAGCTATTATCACTCCAAAGCTAATAATCACCTAGGGCCTACCCGATGAAAATCAGCGTAGCGTACAAACACTACACTTACTGATTGTGCTGGCTTGCCTTTCTTGTCCATGTGTGTGTATGTATGCATGTACAGGTGACCTTTCTGATCACGGGTCACTAGTCTCAGGACTCACTGTGGATACCAGAATTCATGGTGTTCAAGGTGTCATAAAGGGCACAGCACTCGGTGCCATCTGTGTATATCTTCCCAAACACTTACATGCATCTCTAGGTAACACTGCAGCACACAGCAATGCAAACGCTGGCTCAGCAGCTGCTGCTGTTATACTATGTGGTTTAAAATAAGGGCGAGAAAAATGTGTCCAGACTTGGTCCAGACTTGGTATAGACTTGGTACAGACTTGGTACAGACATACTTTTCCTGGATATTCCTGACTCATGGTTGCAATCATGGATTTGGAAGCAATGGATATGGAGCGCCGAGTTTCCATTTATGACACAAAGTACAGGAGACTGAAGGTGGGTCCCCATAAATAAAATACTTAATTCTCAATCTGCTTGGATCACTTTAAAGCTCTAGAAACAAACACACACAACAGAAGCCCCAACCTGAAAGTGGAAAGGAAATATTCTGGTGTTATTATGTGGCTCTACACAGCCACAGCTGCTACCAGAGTCTGCAGGAGGAAGCAGGGCTGTGGAATGGTCACCATGGTGTCTGGTATGAGTCTAACAGACAAGGTGAGACATAAGATGCTGTTCTAATAAAATGTCAAGCTGGTAATGACAGTGTTTTGTGCCTGCTAACCTTGACAACAACACATAGAAATCCTAGCAGTGACTGAAGCAAAAACTAAAGCGAAACCAGTCAGTTTTCTTTCTGCCAAAGGAAACAAGGACCCGGCAGAGCAGGGCAGCAGTATAGTATGCATCTGAGATCTAGAATCTACCGAGTGCTGTGAGGACATGGACTGGTTAACCACACAGAGGAAGTGTGATAGTCTGAATAAAAAAGGCCCTCATAGGCTCATATATCTAAATTCTTGGTATGCACCTGGTGGAACAGTGTGAGAAGGATTAGGAAGCATGCCTTGTTGAAGGAGGTGTCACTGGGGATGACAGTGACTCTGTCTGGGTGCAGAAGCCCAGGCCATTCCAGTTAGCTCTCTGCCTCATGCTTGTGGATCAAGTCGTAAGCCTCCCTTTGCTGCTCCAGCACCATGCCTTCCTGCCTGCTGCCAGGCTCCTCGCCACGACAGTTATAAACTCTAACTTTCTGCAACCATGAGCCCCCAATTAAACACTTTACTTTGTAAGTTGTGTGGGTCATAGTATTTTATTACAGCATTATAAAGGCAACCAAGATAAAAAGACGCCAACTAGAAAGCAAACTTACGACATTATCAAGAGACAGCACACCTACCAGTGCACAAGACAGCCCTCCCCCTGGAGTCGGCACTCGTGAATGAACTTGATACTTTCTTTAAAATGTCTTGTCCTATGCACAAAAAAGTGAAAAGTGACATTTACTATTTATCATCTGATGAAAAGAAACATTTGGGATTTCCTAAGATGTCTTAGAGTAGTGGCTCTCAACCTTCTTAATACAGACCCTTTAATACAGTTCCTCATGTTGTGGTGACGCCCATCCATAAAATTATCTTCACTGCTACTCCATAACTATAATTTTGCTACTGTTATCACTCATAATGTAAATACCTATGTTTTGTGATGATCTTAGGTTACCCCTGTGAAAGGGTCTTTTGACCCCAAAGGGGTCATGACCCACAGATGAGAGCCACTGTCTTAGCATCTGCCCCATCTAGAGCCGGACCATACTGGGACCAGGGCTACTTAAGCCTTAGTTGGTCATAGGCATAGTGAGGCTTAAAGGCCTCCAATCATCAGAATTTTCCAGATTTTATCTTCAAGTCATCCCTGAATCACATAGTTGCTGCTGACAGACACGTGGAGTTCTTGTTTAACTTCTTATTTCATCTGCCTCTCACACTGGCTGTGAACACTGTATAGTCTCAGATCTCAAATAAGGGAAGTATCCCTGTTATGTGGACTTCCCAAGTCTTAGAAGCCGGCTTATTTCTGACACCCTGGAAAGCATGGAGACACTGGCTGTAATGATCTCCCCTAGAGACCCCCCTGGCCATTCTCATCACTGGACCTATGGGGAAAGGAGAGTTTAGTTTCAACCTGTTCTGCCACTGTGTGTGGCCTTAGAAGCATGACTTAGAAAGCAAGGATGATGGCTCACAGAGGTGACATGGTAAAATATCAGTAAGCTTTGCACACTCCGCAGTTTGCAATGATGGTGAATGTCACAGTTCTTTCTTCTGACCCTTATATGTTGGGTCCCTTCTTTTCTGTGCACTTGTTCAGCATACAACTATTCAGGAGACCATGGTCAAGTTCCCTGGCAGCTGACTGGCCCCTTGCATGGGCCAAGCAAAGGTTGCGATGGGCAGGCTCACACCTTTTACCAGGTGTATTCTACCTTCAGGTGGTTTCTAGAGCACTGAAATCCCCAAAGCTGCCTATGTGCCCCATTTGTTTCTCTATAAGCACTGAGTACTGGCCATTTACCAGGGATTATGAAAGGCTGAGAGACAGCTGGTGAGGAATAATTCTCCCTGCAGAAGGACAGGGCAAATGACGCCCAGCTACTGCTACAGAAGAACTCCGTGGGGTTATGTTGGCAAGAGGTAGTGTGCTGGTTTGAACAGGAACAGCCCCATAGACTCATGTGTTAAGTGCCTGGCCAATAGAGAACGGCACTACCAGAAGGTGTGCCCTTGTTGGAGTAGGTATGGCCTTGTTGGAAGAAGTGTGTCATTGTGGAAACCAGCTTTGAGGGCTCATATATGCTCAAGTCACACCCAGTGTGAGTGTTTACTTCCTGTTGCCTATAGATCAAGATTAGAACTCTTACCTCCTTCTCCAGCACCAAGTCTGCCTGCAGGCCACCATGCTTCTCACCAAGATGATAATGTACTAAACCTATGAAACTGTAAGCCAGCCCCAATGAAATGTTTCCCTTTATAAGAGTTCTTGTGTCCCGTCTCTTCACAGCAAGACAGAATACCAGGGGCTGGGGAATTGCTGTGATAGGCCAGACAGTGTTTTTGTTAGGAAGTATGTGGATGGAAGAATGTGGACTTCGGGAGTTTGGATTAGAAACACTGTTATATCCTTTAAGTGGGGCTTAATGGGCCATACCCAAAAGAGCATGGAAGACAGTGGTGCTGAGGGTGAACCGAACTGTGTGGGCCTGGCTCAAGAGGTTTCAGAGGATTAGAATTTTAGTTTGTGGCCTAGAGACTAGTTCTTGTGATGTTTTGGATAAGAATGTGGCTGCTTTTTGCCATTGTCTGCTTGAGGCTAAATTAAGAGTTTTGGATTAATTCCATTGGCAGAGGAAATCTCAAAACAGCCTAGTATAGACTCTGTTGTACAGTTACTAGCACTTACTCTTATGAAGATCTACAATGAAAAGGAGCAAGCTGAGCAAAGAAAAATATAAAATGTACAGTTTGAGGAGAAAAGTAGCACCAGGAAGTAGAATGGAGTTAAATCCTGTGTTCAAGGAGATAAACAGATGAAAAGAAAGAATGAATGGAATAAAGGGAGTGGAGAGCTCATGGCAAGATCCAATCCAGCTAAGCTTCTGAAGTGTGGAAAGGAATTAAAGAAGAGCTTAGGTCTGGGCATGGCAGCACATGCCTTTAAGCCCAGTACTCAGGAGACAGGCTTCAGATATATGAGTTCAAGGCCAGCCTGGTCTACAGAGCAAGTTCCAGAACAGCAAGCTTAGGCAGTAAAGGAAACTATGGAAAACAGAAGGCTGGTGAAGATGTAATTGAATAAGGAGACCATGTTCCAGCCCCAGGAAGCAGCAGAACTTGGCAGCCTGGCAAAGTGGTTCTGGCTTTAGAGTCAAGAACAGAAGAAAGGTGTTATGGAATCGCCCTCCAAAACTAAGGAAAGCCACTGAGGCTAGGCATGTGGCAAGGGTATCTCTGCACGGAGATCCAGAGAGGTCATTGTATGAAGCTGTGAAGGTGAAGCCTGGATTGCCTTGGAGACCCCAAAAATGTTGGAGATGCCAGAGTCAATTGATACTTGCCATGGAGAGCTGCTAACAGGAAGTGGAAATTATAATGATTTTAGCCACAATAAGGTTGATACTTCCGGGATCTAGAGGCCATGCATACGCAGACAAGCCCTCAGGCAGAAGTGCCTCATGGCCCCTGGGGATGTTGAAGGGCCCCCTGTGTGACCTACATACAGGCATATTACATCCTCCACGTATGACTCAGCTAAGCCCTTGCCCCCATGCATGAGCCCGACATCTTCCTATGATGTAGCCACATCAACCCTCGGTGTGCATGCGCTAGGCAGCTTTTAAAAGCTGGATGTGCCATTTTCCTCTCTCTCTCT
>LOJH01024684.1:0-19024 GCA_001685095.1 Ellobius talpinus
TTCTTTGGGGCTTGCCAGCTGTGGGGTACCGGGTGGGACAGAAACCCCAACAAGTAGGCCCCGTTCATTGTTACATTCCTGCTTTTATATCCCCCAGCCTCATCAGCGCTCTTTCCCCATGAATCCCAGAATCCCAGACACTTTCGTTCCCCTGTATTATACGTTGTCTCCTCCAAATGGACCTCTGTCTTCTCCTCTCACCACAAATCCTTCTTACTTTCCAAAGAAGTGTCTTATTTCAGAGGAGCTGCCTGCATTTTCTGGCAGCAATTTGGTAGTAGCCCCAAGACAGTGTTTGGGGAAGATCTTTGTTTCTACTTTTTCTCCACATATGCAAACACAGTGGTGGATCCTCCAAGCCTGTCCTCCCAAACTTCATAGATCATCAGATACCCAAAGGGTGTTC
Source organism: Ellobius talpinus (assembly GCA_001685095.1). Taxonomy (NCBI): domain Eukaryota; kingdom Metazoa; phylum Chordata; class Mammalia; order Rodentia; family Cricetidae; genus Ellobius; species Ellobius talpinus. The sequence continues at coordinate 407 of LOJH01024684.1, forward strand.
AGAAAGGCTGCTTTCTATATAAAGTGGTGACATCCAAGTTATGGAGAGGCACACTAGAGCTAAAAGATCCTTTCATGCCCTCTCCCGTGACCAAATACCTTCACTACCCTCTTAAAGCATCTGTGGTCTTTGGTGGGTGGGTCTGGCCCATGTGTTGTCTTCCATTTAATAGAGACCCTCTCTCTCAGGGCCCCATCTTTGAAGCATTTGTCTAATTCACCTTTGTCAACTCAGTTTACCTCCCTAGGCTTGTCCTTCTTACTGAAATCTCATGTTTGGTATTTGTTCACCACGTATATCAATAATTTTGGGAATTTAATTGAGATGTATGAACTAAAAAAGATTTTACAGCATCACTACATGTGTGTTTTGCAGCCCAAATCAGACCCATCAATCATTTCTGAATACTTGTCAGCAAGGTGAAATAGCCAGATGTCTTATTTTCACAACTTTGTGATTTTCCTGGAGCACCAAGTGACAAAAAAATGATCCAGTCAGAAAATATGTCTCATTTCTAAAGCATGTCACCTCTAACTACAGCCATCCACAAAGTGTGCTAGATTCCCCCTATGAAAGCTTCCTGCTTGGATCTGTATGGACTCAAACCATGAGAAACAGAAGCATAGAAATTGGGGCCTGAAGGTTGTGTTCCTGGTGGCACCATGAAGGACAAGACAGTGACACAGAGCATGCAGCACAGCATGTGGAGATGGGTGCATCACAGCCGTGTATTTCATACAGTCAGCAGTCAGTGTGATTACATGTTCCTGCTTTGTACTCCAGTTTTGATCCCCAGACATCTCTGCTTCTAGGGTTCTTTTGCGCTGGAAAGCTTCTAAAGAATATAGTAGAATTTAGTTGGTAGTGAGATATGGTTTAGACAGCCAAGTGACATTGGGCATGGGATTTAAACTGTCAAGATTCAGTTTTCTCACCTGTTAAAGTTGGTCCACAATTGTACTTACCTCTTAAAATTGCCACAAGATTCTAACAGGGTGATTCAGGAAAAAGACTAACCTAAGCATGGAGGAGGAACATTGTTCTTGACATATATAACCATAAACCAGTTATAGACAGTGTTTACCTCTAGCCCCAGCACTTAGGAGGGGGAGGCAAGGAAATGAGGAGTTGAAGGCCAGCCTCAGTGAGAGAGATCTGGTCTCAAAAAGGAAGCAAGCAAATACACAAACACAAAACAGTGTACAAGCATGAAATGAGGACTATTCTGTGAAAGTATTATTTATACCAAGAGAATGATCAACAGTGTCAAATTAAATTGATCTTTAGACTAAAAAGTACAAAATATGGTACCCTAATGACATACGGATCTGATTTGAGTCTCAGATATCTACATTGGGTTTCTGCAAACTTTGATTAATCCTTATTTTCAGTCTAAAAGAGATTTAGTAAAATTATCTGCACAGGTTTCAAGTAAAAATTAAATTATGGTGTACAGAGAGTGTCAGGCTTCAGGGAAGGGTGGTCATGATTAGTAGTTCTTCTTGGCTTTTACTAAAAGATCAGCATAAAGAATACTGACCAATATGGGGAAGCCAAAGCTGACCCATCTTGGTTGAGATGGCTAATATGACAAAAGCCCATATAGAACACACTGAACTGCTTTTGGTCCTCCTTATTAAAAAGTCTTAAAGAAATTATGCCAAGTAATAGCCACATACCAAATGCCAGAGATCCTCTTTCTCAGTAAAGATAATGTCTGTAAAATGGTAGTGGCATTTGGGCTATCCATCATTAAACCAACTAGCCCTGTGTTACAAGGAGAGAGGGTCTCTTTGTTTGTCCCTGCTGCCCAGCTAGCTTACACCCAAAATAATCACACAGAAATTGTATTAATTATCACTGCCGGGCCCATTATCTCTAGCCTCTTATTGGCTAACTCTCACATCTTGATTTAACCCATTCTAATAATCTGTATATCACCTCGAGGTCATGGCTTACCAGGAAAGATTCAGCATGTCTGACCTGGCTCCATGACAGTTCTCTGACTCTGCTTTCTTCCTCCCAGAATTCAGTTGTCTTCTCCACCTACCCAAGTNCCATTATCTCTAGCCTCTTATTGGCTAACTCTCACATCTTGATTTAACCCATTCTAATAATCTGTATATCACCTCGAGGTCATGGCTTACCAGGAAAGATTCAGCATGTCTGACCTGGCTCCATGACAGTTCTCTGACTCTGCTTTCTTCCTCCCAGAATTCAGTTGTCTTCTCCACCTACCCAAGTTCTGCCCTTTCAGGCCAAGCAGTTTTTAATAGATTAACCAATGAAAGCAACACACAAACAGAAGGACCTCCTACACCAGCCCTGTATCTGTATAGATTTTTCTACAGAAACTTTGCTACTATATTGACTATAGGACACCTGATATCTGATACAGAAGACCCTCCCTGCATTCTCTGTTTCTGGTGGTGGCACTAATGTAAATCCCCTGGAAAATGATATATCTCTGGCTTATCATTGTATAGTGGTTCTCAACCTTTCTAATGCTAGGATACTTTAATATAGTTCCTTATATTGTCATGACCCAAACCATGAAATTATTTTTATTGCTACCACATAACTGTAATTTTGCTACTGTTATGAATCATAGTGTAAATAACTGATATGCAGGATATGTGATGTATGATACCCAAAGGAGTCACAACCCACAGGTTGAGAATCACTGTCCTTGTGGCTTGGAAGGGATTATGATTTTATGAGCTTCCTCTCAGAGAGAGGATTCAAGAGGCTCTACTTTGGGAAGAAATCTTATGTGTGTTGACTTTACCTTTCCTACTTTGATGGGTTTTTTAAACACAGGTCACAAGATCCACACTAGAGTTTAACTTCTGCCAGAGGTTACAGATCTCCATCTCCACCCCACACTGCAGAGACAGAGAAATCACACAGAGGGTGAGTATGCAGGCCCACAGCTCTGCAAAGAAATAGATTGGGCCTCCTACTTGTCATCTTGACAGGATCTTGAAATCATTGAATAGACAAGCCTCTGGGAATGACTCTGGGTGACAACCTGATTAGGTTAATAGAGATGAGGAGCCTCACTGTCTCAGTTAGGGTTCCTATTGCTGTGAAGAGACACCATGACCATGGCAACTCACATTAAAGGAAAACATTCAACTGGGTGCCTAACAGTTTCAGAGGTTCAGTCCATTTTCATCATGGTGGGACATGGTGGCATATAGACAGACATGGTGCTGAAGCTGAAGCTGAGAGTCCTACATCTTGACCCAATGGGAGTGATCTGACTCACTGGGTGTATTTTGAGCATATATGACACCTCAAACCCTGCCCCCACAGTGCCACACTTCCTCCAACAAGGACATACCTATTCCAACAAACCCACACCTCCTAATATGCCACTCCCTTTGAGCTTCTGGGGACAAATTACATTCAAACTACCACATTCACCCTAAATTTTGGTGATACTATTCCTTGAGATAAGACACTGAATTGCATAAAAAGGAAAAGAGCAAGATGAACACCAGAATTTACTGTTTTTGTGTCAAGCAACTTTTCATAGCAAGAAAAGTAACAAATGTAGCTTTTTCATGGCTCCTTTATGGAAAGAACTATGGTGATATTTTGGTTCTCCTGGTATGCATATCAGCTCATATTAATAGTTCTTGAAACCATACAACATGTTTATACCCCCAGTATCCAACTACTTTGCTACAAAGTCCTTTGAGGAAGGATTGGGAGAATATTGGTTATATTTACTTGGCATAACACTGTGAGATTGCAGAGAATGGACCCAGAAGGCTATAACTGGAGGTTTCTCTCTCACCCACCAGTTCCCAAATAAACACTCAGAGGCTTAATATTAATTATAATTGCTCAGCCTATTAGCTCAGGTTTATTATTAACTAGCTCTTAAAACATAAACTAACCTATTTCAATTATTTTATATTGTACCATGAGGCTCATGCTTGTTACTTCACATCTTGCTTCCCCAGTGGCTGCTGACATCTTCCTCTACTCCACCTTCTTCCTCCTTGTATTTAGTTTGAATTTCCTGCCTAGCTATATTCTGTCCTGCCATAGGCCAAAATCAGGTTCTTTATTAACCAATGGTAATAAAACATATTCACAGCTTATAGAGAAGCATCCCACACTAGAAGGTCCTTATTGCCTATGACAGCAATAGCAACTGTATTGTCTCTGCTGTTTCAGTGCTGTTTTTGACACTCCCAGAAATTGACCATTACCATTGGCACCAGGAAGTTCTATGATATCATCTCCCATGGGAAACCATAGCATAGAAGAAAGTTATTACTGAAAGCCTCAATAACACCAGTACCTCACTTGTTGCTTAAATGAAAGGAACGTCCTCTGGACTCTTTCAAGAAATATAGTGAGGTGGTGGTTTCCTTGCTCTTACAGAATAAAGCACTCAATTACTCATACTTCTATATGCTTTCTGACACCTTCCTCACTGTTTTCCATACATCTTAGTGCCATGGAGCCACTCCAGCAGTATACGAGGTGCCTTTGTCAGGAGGTTAAACCCTGAGTCACAAGACCCCTACTGTTGTCGAATAATTCCTTACACTGTGTGAATGTGTCAGTGTCATTGGTTTAATAGAGAGCTAAATGGCCAGTAGCTAATCAGGAGATGAGAGGCAAGATTTCTGGAGAGAGACAGAAAGAGGAGGAAAAATCTAAACTTCAAAACTGCTAGCTGAGATGGTCCAGCTTCACTGACTACTCTAGCCAGACTTTAAATAATCTCTACACTTTCCCATCACACAGAGACTAAACAGAAAATGATATAGCTAATCCTCCCAAGACTTGACTGTTGACACAATTTTCTCAGGTCCCATAAAGATGTCATGGCTCTCAGGAAGCAGTCTAGAAAATATGGCACCTACATTCTCAAGATGTAGGGTGGGTAGTTTTTGTTTATTCAGTAGATTATGGATGTTTGTCATTGTTTACAGGGGTTAACTGCAAGTTGTTATTGATCATGGTCAATGAAAAAAAACTAAACAAAGGAGGTTATATATTCAGGGATTTCATTCTGAAAAGATAAAAGAGGGGGGATATAGCAATGATAGGATAAAGGGTAGATTACTGAATATACTTTAAAACTAAAAAGCCACTACTAGTCTCTAATATTTTACATTGGTATGAATTTTTATATATTGATACAAATTTAAGGTTATTTTTGTTACATTATACTGTATATTTGTTTCTAATCTTGTTTAATGTATTACACTTATGCAACTTATTTAAAAATGTAGTGTAAAGTTCTAGTCCTAGAAAGCAACTATTATAAACTGCTTAGAATTATTAAGAAGGTTAATAGTTAGTCACCTATAACAATTAAACTAGCAGTCATGTTAGGTATGTTTTCAAGGTTAAACAGATATATGTTTTAGATAGATCCACAGTCTTCAAACCTTTCAGAGATCTATAAAATATGACATTTAAGATATTTTAATAGCATAAGCCTTTTATGACAGTGAGATATGTCTGCTCCTGGCAGTACCAATCTACTTCAGAGAAGATGATGGGCATCTAAGTACTTCCATATGGAGTTTGCTTTCAATTTTGACAAGATCTGTGGGCAAGAAGCTGCCCTTGCCTCAACTTCTGACAGTACGCTGTCTGTCTTAGTTTGTATTGATGTGACAAAACAAGATGACCAAAAGGCAAGTAGAGGGTTTATTTGACTTATATTTCAGCAATGTTGTTCATCACTGAAGGAAGTCAGGACAGGAATTCAAACAGGGCAGGATTCCAGAGACAGGAGAGGCCATAGAGAGGCCTCTATGCTTACTGGCTTACTTCCCATAACTTGCTAAGTCCACCTTCTTATAGAACCCAGGACCAACAGCTCAGGGATAGCACTAACCACCAAAGAAGAAAGACCTCAAGCAGGCATTTCTTCAGCTGAGGTTCCTTCTACTGATGACTCTATAGCTTGTGTCAAATTAACAAACAAACAAACAAAAACCTAGTACACTGTCTAAATTGGACAAGCAGGGCACAAAAAAGGCTGACTGCCAAACTTTGCCAAGACAAGGTAGGTCAGATCTGCAAAATCACTGCTTCACAGAAAAATCTGTAAGATGGTATAGGTCTGTAGACTGGAAGATCAATGCCCCCAACATTGTAGAGGAACCTTGGGTCACTGTCCAGGCAACCAGATATTGTCATTTCTATAGTTTTGGAAATTATTTGTTCTGAACTTCCTGTTTACTCAGATAATATTTTATCCTTCTTGGGTCTCTGATGGAGGTTGAAGACTACATGGTTATACTATTTTCCTTGTTACCCAATTCAGAAAAGAAACTCACAAAAGAGCTGTAAATCATATAAGGTTGAGAGACATAAAAGTTAAAATTGTTTATCTAAGAAAAATGTTCTAACATCTAAAAAGATATTTTTAGGATTTCAAAACAAGTTATGGTTAAAAAAAGTTGTTTAGGTATAAAACTTCGGACTCAACAAGATGGGATAGATAATAGAATAGTTTCTTCAAATTTGCCAGACACAGATGGACTGGACATTGAGAATGTAAATCTTACCTGATAATTGTTCTTATTATTGAAAATTTTACTATGTTAGAGATAAAATCTTTCCTTTTTAATTAGACAGAAAAGAGTAAATGTTGTGGAATATTTAAGGCACCTTCTGATTGGTTTAATAAAGAGCTATACGGCAAATAACTATACAGGAGAGAATAAGCAGGACTTCCAGACAGAGAGAGAACTTTGGAAAGAAGAAAGGCATGATGCTAGTGAGTAGCAAAACAAGTTGGACATACAGCATAGAGGAGAAGTAGCTAAGCCACATGATAGAATGTAGATTTTAAAATATGCATTAGTTTAAATTATAAGAGATAGCTGGGACAAGCCTAAGCTAAGATCAAGCTTTTATAATTAATAATAAGTTTCTGTGTTGTTATTTGTAAGCTGGTAGTCCCAAAGAGAAAGTACAACTACACTTATATTCATAAAACCTCTGTCAATTACCCTTAAGTTCTGTTCTTACCATGCCAACACTGTTACCTTTTCCCAGAATTCTGTCCACTGATACAGACTGGCTAGCTCCTCTAATTCTGTTTGCAGGTATATTTCCTCTTAGCCTAATACTAGATTGAAATTTGTGGTTATTAACACAGTAGTATTGGGAAGGGATATACATATCTTACAGAAAATCAGCTGGTAAAGTGTCTCTCTAGAATACAATGGTTTTGGGATCACTAGACACAAAAGAGGGGTCTCCCTTCTGAAAAAGGAGAAGAAGCTGCTCCTGGCAGCCTAAAATTTCATGGAAATCCAGAGGATTGAGGTTTGAGACTCTATGGCCTGTCAACTCAATTTTGGTCTCAGGTATGAAATGGCATGGGGGATATATTGAAGCTTTAGATGGAGCTTTACCTGCAGGCTATTAACCCTATAATTAATCCTGGGTCTGATTTTCAATCTAATAATCCCTACAGTTATAAGAGATAAGGATCTCTCAATGGAGCTGGAGACTTCTCCATGACTGTTAAAATCATTAAGAAAATCAGCCCAGGGAGGGTGGTGATGGCACATGCCTTTAATCCTAGCACTCAGGAGGCAGAGGCAGGCAGATCTCTGAGTTTGAGGACAGCCTGGTCTACAAGAGCGAGTTCCAAGACAGGTTGCAAAGCTAGAAACCTTGTCTCAAAACCACCACCCCCCAAAAGAAAGAGAGAAAGAAAGGAAGAAAGAAGGAAGGAAGGAAGGAAAGAAGGAAGGAAAGAGAGAGAGAGAAAGGAAGAAGGAAGGAAGGAAGGAAGGAAAGAAGAGAGAGAGAAAGAGAGAAAGAAAGAGAGAGAGAGAGAGAGAGAGAGAGAAAGAGAGAAAGTCAGCCCATTCTCACAGTCTCAGAACCTAAAGTTACCATTATCCTGTTTCCTCACATATTCTACATCTCAGCTTCCACCTGTGCCTGCTTCTGGTCACGAGTCTTCAGGAATACCATGCTCCTGCAGGCCAGTGTTTCTCACCCACTATCTCCACTGCGTTTTGCACTCACTGGTTTCCAGACTCCAACTCTGATAGACTCCTTCATCCACTATTAGTACCAACTCTTTTAGCTCACACTCCTTTAAGACTAGGGCCTGAGCCAGGCATACATGTGCCAGTAGTTAAACTGGGAGACTATGATGGAGGAACTGGAGGAAGAAAATGAGTGACAGAAGGAGGAAGGAGGTGTGTCATAACAAGAGCAAGGCTAGGGGGAGTGTCTTGAACACCTGGAGACACATACTCTTCCTATGCCCTAGAGAACAGTGTCTAGAGCATGATGGATGGCTCAACAACCAGGAAAAAAGCAAGAACAGTAGGATTCTCACTGCTTGAGGGTTAGCACTGAGCATGGGCACTCTGTATTTCTAGGTTCGCTTGGAGGTTGCTGGGTAGCTCACTAACAATTACTACAGTCCATGAGGGCAGTGCATGGTGAGAGCTTGGCAAAAGAAGCACCCTATGCAGAACAATGCGTTCTGTCAGCTCTGTCCACTCCAACAGAGCCAGAACTTAAGAGATGATTCAAGCTGGGCCATGAGGGATCTGACCCATAAGATATGGCAAAAGAATCTAGATTGACATAAGAAGTAGTTGAGCCAAAATAATCCCCTCCAGTTCTAAAAATCTGATTCATCTTACCCGGAGTTGATACAACAAAGATCAGGTGTTAAGTTAAAATGTCTTTCAATCAAGTATGTGATGACAGATTTCTGAAAACAGCTGGATGCTTGATGAAATTTATATTCAGTTTGCCTTCATGTTCGCACGTGCGCGTGCACACACACACACATTGAGGAAGGAGGGGCAGGGTGAAGAGAGCGGAAGCTGGAGTCCCTGGGTGATAGCTGGGAGGGCAGAATCCCACCATGCCCCTGTTCACACCTGAGTCCAAAGCCCACCATGCCCCTGTTCACACCTGAGTCCTCACGTCCTGATTCCACTTCTAGGCCAGTAGTAAGGAGGAGGTTGCCTATTACAGAGTGTGCGCCCTGTGGTAGGAGGCATGTAGATACTGAACTCTGGCTCTACCACTGCTCTAAGATCTTTGAAATCTCTTACTTCAAAACCTTGAGAAATTCCGTTATAAGAGGTGAGCAATTGAACTTGCCTTCGCCGAAGACAGTGGTTTCGTTGTAGGCAAACCTCCTCTTATGTGGAACAGGAAGATCACTACCCATCCAACACACACCCTTCACGCTGCCCACAGCCTTGCATACACAGAGCAAAGATCCTTTTCTTAAATGAAGAGAATCATGTGTCATGCTAGTCAGCATCATGAAAGTACTCAAGCCTGTATGAAAAGTTGCTTTCCCCATGGGCAAAGATGAATGTGTTTCAAGTTGTTTTTCAAGCAAATGAGGCTTTTTGCAGCATTTAGGACACAAATTATTACTTAAGTGTATATAGGGGGAAGGGGGTGTCTGTGTGTCTGTGGTTGTCTATCTGTCTTCCTGCTTGCTTGCCTGCCTGACTTGCTGTCTAATCAATTTCTTCTGGGGCATCAGGAACTATAATACTAAAGATACAGGAATGGCATATGGACCCAATGGCATCTCCAACCATGAGAGACAGTTTTGTCTTAGTTTGCATATGTCCGCACATAGTGTGGAAGTAACAGGCCATCCACAAGATGCCTTGTGTCCTGTGAGATGCCTGAGTTCAGATGAGATGATGAGATGATGCTGGAAGGCGCACTCATACGATGGCAGTTGTGACTTCTAGAAGCACTGGATTTCTTTGGACAGACCAGAATAAAATCGTTGCAGGCAGACCTGAAGTCAGCAGAGGAGCTTGGTCCTGTAGAGGAATGGAGATATTTTCAATGTCTCTCCAAGGTGCTATAGGCAGGAAGGCTAAATTTGGCTTAGTGGAAGGGGATAGGAGTAGTTAGTTCCAAGGCTCTTAATTCAGGACGGGACTGGGAGAGGCTCTTCCAGCAGATATTAAGGTAATTTTATCCAGGTCATGAGTTTCTGAATTGAGATTTGTGCATGTTATGTTCAAGCCTAGGGTAAGTCCTATCCAACCATTACAAGAGACACACATCTCAGGATGCTGAGTTAAAGTAAACACTGTCATTACAGATCCCTAACGGGAACTGAGCCAAAGAAGGCTGATAACTTCCAGCACTGCAGAAAGTTCTTCAGGGAAAGTACAAGTGAGTGAGAAGTTGCCACACCAAGGAACATGAGAGGACAGAGAGTTACAGAAACACCCAAGCTAGGGGGAAACCAGCAAAAGAAGTGTGTTAGTAAGGGTTCTCTAAAGGAACAGACCAATGGGATAAGTCAGTCTGCATTAAAATAGTAACCACAGATGCTGGAGTTGAGCAGTTAAGCTCAGCAGTTAAAAGTTCCTGCATCTCTTCCAGAGGGCCTGAGTTCAGTTCCCAGTATCCCTCTCAGATGACACACAACCACCTGGAATTCCAGTTCCAGCAAACCCAGTACCTCAAACTCCTAAGGCATGCCCAGAGCATGCACACACACCCCCTCACACGGACACACACACAATGCACGTGCCTAAAAACAAAATAAGTCTTTTCAAAATATTAAGAGCAGCTGAGAGGCTGAGCTCCTGGGTTTGCTTGGTCTTTGACACTGTGTGCCTCAGCAGTTGGAGTACTCCCTCAGTGACTGTCTCTCGTAGGAGCCTGAAAACTTAGTAGTCACTTAGTCCACAAGACTGGGTACCTCAGCTCACCCAATCTGACACCAAAACCCTGGGGCGTTCCTGGATAGCCTATGGTCCTTAGTCCATACTGGAAGCCTTGCAGCAGCAACAGGGTGAAGGGAAGACCAGAGGAGCAAAAGACCTCTTCCTTCTACCATGCCCTTTGTAGTTGGACTGCCACCCACAATTGGGGTGAGCCTTCCAGCATCCATTAAGGCAATCAGTTCTTCAGGTAAGGCTCCTATCTGAGGTCATTAGAACTGTGGCCAGAAGACATGAAAACCAACCCTAATAGGGGTAGAGCTGTGAGGAGCTCTTGATACCTTCAGGTGTGCTTGGAGGAGGGAGCCAGCAAAGGAGGGATGAAAGAGGGTGAAACTCCCGAGCCCCTCCTCTGAAGATATCAAAAGTCCTCGGGGGTTTGGTTCCCCCCTCTTTCCTTTTAAAGTATTTAGCAGGGCAAGTCGCCTCTTTGCAGACTCATGTCCCCTTTAAGCTGTCTGAGCACAGAAAGCCTGAAGTCCTACAGTGCTGCCCCGTATGTGTGTCATTTGCCATCATTTAGCTGAAATAATAACGGCTAATGACTCCCACATTTACATCCGTTTAAGTCCTTTTCACCCTTCCCGTCTCCCCTTACCCCATTTAATACAGAAACTGAATCTGAGATGAGCTTTTAATTAAAAAGCTCATGATAATATACAAAATCTTGAAGATAAGGAAATTAAATTTTAAATATGGAGTTTTCCCCTTCCCTTTTCTTTTGATATTTCCTCTTGTTTGCCATGTACAAAGTTTATTGGAACAAAAGGAGACAGAAAGACTTTTAGCATAACAAAGGGCATTGCTGCGGAAAGTTTATCTGGATGTTGTGGAAGTCTGATTGCCTTTTAAAATGAATTTTTAATTAAAATATAATTACATCATTTACCTCCTTTCCTTTTCCTTCCTCCAACTCCCCTCACTTATTTACTTCCTCTCAAATTTATGACTTCTTTTTCTTCAATTTATATACATACATACATCAATATAACCTTCTGTGATGTGGGATGTCTTTCTGTATATGGTTGCTTTTATTGGATAATGAATAAAGCTGTTTCCGCCAATGGCTTAGTGGAGTAAAGCCAGGCAGGAAATCTGAACAGAGAGATACAGAGTAGGCAGAATCAAGGAGATGCCAAAGGAAAAGGATGACACTGGAACCTTGCCAGTAGGCCACAGCGTCGTGGTGATACACAAATTGATAGAAATGAGTTAAGATATAAGAGCTAGCTAGAAATATGCCAAAGCTATTGATCAACACTGTGTACAATGGATTAAAGGATTTAATGGGGGTAAAAGTGACGATAAACTGTCCTAACAATTGAGAATTGGTCTGTTACTTGTCTAAATTTGACAGGTTCACAAGACACTGTTTAATTATGGGACTCTTTTCTAATATGATAGGGGAATAGGTGGCAGCTATGAAAAAAAAACAAAAATAATCTGAGCTTGTCTAACTCCCATAAATATGTTGCTTTTATTTCAAGAACATTTTGAATAGTTTTATTACCTTGGGGGGAAGTTCATGTAATGTATTTTGATCATATTCATCTGAACTCCTTCCCCCAACTTCTCTCAAGTGAAGTTGTTCCTTGCCCTTGTCCTTATCCTCCAAGTTTCTGTCTCTTTTTAAAAACCCATCAACTCCAATTCCTGCTGCTCATATACTTCTGGGCATGTGGCCATCCACTGGGACATGATTTGCCTACAAGAAGCCACACCCTTAAAGAAAACTGACTCTCCCCCAGAAGCCAACAGTTGTAAATAGCTCCTTAGTTAAGAGTGGGGCCCCAAAACCTTCCCCATTTCATGCAGAATGCTGCTTGGTTAGGTTTGTATGGATCTCATGCAGGTGACCAGAGCTGCTGTGAGTTCAGGGGCCACAGCAGGCCTGTAACGTCCAGAAGACACAGTTTCACGTCTCTGGCTCTTACATCCTCAGTCTCTGGCTCTTACATTCTTTCCACCATCACCGTTTCCACGATGGACCCTGAGCCTCTGGGGGTGTGGTACGGTGTAGACATCCTTGTGGCTGAGCACTCCACACACGCTTATCTTCTATACTTTGACCAGTTGTGAGTTTCCGCATTAGCCACCATCCACTGCAAATGAGTGCTGGTACTAATAATCTACCAGTCGGAAGATAGAAAGTGAGAGAACAGTTTGATAATACGTCCCTTTCCCAGAATAATCATGGAGGCTCACCCCTGGGACCTGTGAGCTCCCCAGCTTTATGCTCTTGACTATTTTCATTGCACCAGGCATGTATTTCCTCTGTCAGTGAGCACACTGTGAGAAAACCAAACTGGATCACTCTGTTGGTAGAAAGAAAGGCTTATTGGGGGATCAAACTGCCAAAGTTGCCTCTTGGGGGTGCATAAAACTTGGCTTAGCGGGTAAAGTTCCCAGCATCTGTCTCCAGCAAGACAGCATGGCTCAGTTATTTCATAGGTAATGCCAGTACGTCATGAAATTGGTGTAGAAAAGTGAATATTAATTCAATAAAAGGATCATTGAAGAATAAAAGTTAATTCATTTGTATTTCCAGATGGATAATTTCTTCAGGTATATAGGCCTAGATGCTCAGAAGCCGGCATGAAATAGAAGTTGGAGGCTGTTTTTACTAACATGTATTGGCTCTGCTCTTCACTTAGACCCATGATGCGGGGTGTCCTTGTCCTTCTGTATATCTTTCTCTTATTGGTTGATGAATAAATTTGTTTCAGCCAATGACCAGGCAAAATATAGCTAGGAGGGAAGTCCAAACAAAGATACAGAGAGTGAGAAGGCGGAGTGAAAAGACACCATGTAGTCACCAGGGAAGCAAGATGTGATGTAACAAGCCACAAGCCTCATAGTAAAATACAAACAAATAGGTTAATTTATAGTTAGAACTAGCCAACAAGAAGCCTAAGCCATTGACCAAATAATTGTAACTAATATTTAGCCTCTGAGTGATTATTTCATAGGCGGATGCAGGGACTCAGTGGACAGAGGGAAAATGATCCAGGGGGACCAACGAGACAGAGAATAATCCTAGCTACATACCCACAGGGAACTCAGTGAAACATCAAAGCCTAATGTCTCTGCCTTCTTCCTGTGTCTGGGTCCTTTACACTGAGTCATCTACTTACTTTGCAGGTCAGTTTGCTAATCACTCAAGAAGTGGCTGTCTAACCTGTCTCACTGCCACTGAGTGCTAAAGGCGCAAACAGAAGACATGACCCTTCATCTTTCTTCTTGAGTCACCTTGGATTCCAAGAATAAAGGAACTCTGAAGGACACATCCCTTCTCACTGTGAAAACAGCTATCCAGGGCCTTCTCCTGGAGAAGAGGATAAACTATTTTATCCCCTCAAGCAACAAGGATATCTTCAGAACCAGAACTGAGACAATGATGAGGGATGCTACCTTTTACCAGGACTGCATAGCAATGCCTACTTCTTGACCTCTATTTTAACCTAAAGCTCCTATCGGTACCCCAAGGCTCACTTAGAGATCCTCTACCCTTTCATTTGTTCACCTTTTCTATATTGCCACATTGAACTGAACAAATCTCTTCTTATTGCTTACTTGTTATTGCTTATTGCTTATTACTTGTCTTTTTGTACATATGTATGTACATGTTTGTGTATATATGTGAGTGTGCAAACATAGTCATCTGTGTGTGTATACAGAGTCCTGAACAAGACATAGAATGTCTTCCTGTATTGTGCTCCACCTTATTGCTTTGAAACAGGGACTCTCACTGAGTTAGAAACTCACTGTTCAGGCAAGTCTGGCAGGCCAGTGAGCTTGTGGGATCTTCCTGTCTCTGTTCATCTAATGCTAGGATTACAAGCTATGCAGTCTTTTTATGTGAATGACTGAGCGGACAGATAAGATGCCTCTCAAAAGGTGATTACATCTGCTCCGGGATAAGGCTTGGGCCTCCTGGGTTTTTGCCTTCATAACGGGGAGGGGTCTGTCCAGAGTTCTTCTATTCTGGGCATCCAAAGTGACTCAAGAGGAAAAGTTAAGGACAATGATTTATCTGTACAAGATGGGGTCCTCATGCTCACACAGGAAGCACTATCTCCCCAACCCTTGTTTGTTTCTTTAATTAATGTATAAGGACAGGTGTCTGAGAAGAACTTGTTGCAGCTGCTAGTGGTCTGGCTTTTACCTTAAAAGCTCAGGTTACAAACACACACAACTCTCATGGGAATTTTCTAGTATAGCCAAAAGCCAACTCTTGCTGTTATAGTCATGAAAGCATACATCTATCATGACAGATCTTGGGGTAAAGAGATCATGGTGTGGGCTAGGGAGATGATACCTTCAGTTAAGTCCTTGCAGTATAAGTGTGTGGACCTGGTTTAAGCCCTGTAAGTAATGTGAAAAGGGTTGAACATGGAGATAGCACTGAGAAGGCAGAGATAGGCAGATCCCAGGGGCTTGTCGCTAGTGAGCCTAACCTAATCATTGCATTCTACGCCAATAGGAGGTCCTGTTTCAGGAACAGAGTGGAGAGGCACCCAAGGTTGACCTCCGGCTTCCACACACGTGCACAGAGATACATGTGCAACCTCCCACATGAATGTGAACACACATGTGGGAGGAGACTTGTTTGGAAGGACAAGTGTAGGTGAGCTAATGCCTTGGAAGAGGATGGAGAGGAAACAATGAAAGGAAAGGCCTAGGGTGATTCAAGGCTTGCTACTGTGAATTCAGGACACATTTGTTTGTTTAAACTCAGCCTCATTCTGAAAATAATTTGAGGAAGTCCTTACACATAGCACAACAAGACAAAAAATAAATAAAAATAAATCAGCAAACTGGGACAAAGAGAAAATAAGCTGGAATAACAAGATGAAAATAAGATAATCGAAGGTCATCAAACAGAAAAGCAAGCTGTGAAGTTCAGCACGATTATTCCAGTTGGGGCACAAACTTATTTCCTAGAAGAATGCTCTCGCATTTTCTTTTCTTTATTTTTCCAGGTGGAGGCACACAGGCCAGCTCCATAATTAACATTTGAGCTCATTCCCATGCAAAGAGAAAGGTGGAAGGAAATCTTGTTCAAATGAACAGAGAACTAACTAAGGTAAACTGACTAAGGCAAAACATTATTGTCGCTAACTAAGGCGAAACATTATTGTCACTAAGGTGAAACATTGTCGCTAACTAAGGTGAAACATTGTCGCTAACTAAGGTGAAACATTATTGTCTCTAACTAAGGTGAAACATTATTGTCGCTAACTAACGTGAAACATTATTGTCTCTAGCTAAGGTGAAACATTGTCACTAACTAAGGTGAAACATTATTGCACTCAACTTTTTCTTTTTAACTTTGGATAGGAGCATGTTCATGAAAATAAAAAAAAGCTTCAAAACCAGTTTGATACACTGTTTATTCATTTACTTCATCAATTATGTGTTGGATTTCAGTTTTCAGCAAACACTAGTTTCCTTTCTCTGTTGAACAATGCAAACAAGGCAAGGAGAAGAAAGAAAGATCTTCACCTCCTGGAGTGAAAGGAGGTTCACCTTCCTGGGAACACAGCTTCGTGGTCATGGGATCCCAGGAGCCTATTCTCAGCTCCTCCATGATGTAGCTCCCATGTAAAGAAAATTCACAATCCTCCCCAAACCAGAGCATCAAACCATCATCACAAATCTCCACAGATGATCTCAGTGGTCACCAGCTTCAATAATTCCCTTTCATGAATAACACTCTCTCCCAAACTGCTTCTGGACTGGCTCTGAGACTCCTTCATAGGATGTGGTGGAAGAGACGCTGTGTAGCTTCCTAGAATAGGAATTCAAATATCTTCAGCTGCCCTCTTCCAGAAAGTTCCTTGGAAACTTCTCTACCGTGCTTCAGGAAGCCCATACCACATGAAGATGTTACATGGAGGAGGACTAAGGTTCTTCAGTCATCAGCCCTAGCCGAGAATCCCATTGACAGCCTCTACCCGTTGCTAAGTATGCAAGTGATACCTTATAAACCATGGCCCAGCTAAGCCGTTCCATGACTACAGCCAGCAACTGGCATCCCATGATGAAGAACCGTCTACTTGAACTTATTGAAACCATAGAATCATGACGGATAATGAACAACAGTTGATTTTAAGCCTCTGCTTGGAGGGGTGTTACACAAAAAAGGGGTGTTTGTCGTGTTCTTTCTCTTGGAACGGCCATACAAAGTGGTCTGGCTGGCCCTCTTAAAGACTGTGATGTCCATAGCAAGGGGTGGCTGTGAAAGCGCCCAAACTTTCCAATGTTCTGCCTTCTATGTATACGTAAGGTAAATAGATACTTTTTACCCTTGATAGTAGGGCATCGAGTTAATTCAGCTTGGCAGAGAGTCTCACATAGTGTGTCTCACTTAGAGACTATGTCAAGTCATCTCACCAAAAGCAATTAAATATGAACAAGGAGCTCTAATAAAGACTGCCAGTGTCTTGTCTTTATGCCTCAGGGCATACAAAGGAACTTGAAACGCCAATGTATTGATAACTGGCTTTTTCTACTTCTTTGGAATGCTTTGTTTCCCAGTGCTTACTGGGACTTGAAGTATAAATTTCCCAGCTTTTTAGTTACTTTTCAATGACTTTGAAAAAAATGCCAGGACCAAGGCAACTTATAGAAGAAAGAGTTTGCTGGGGGCTTACAGTTTCAGAGGGAAAGTCCACGACCACCACAGCAATGAGCATGAGAGAAGGCACTGGAACTGGAAGAGCAGTTGTAAGTTCACATTTTGATCTGCAAATAGGAGACAGGGAGAGCTAAACGGTGTGGGTTTTTTAAAACATCAAAGTCCATCCTCTGGTGACACAGCTCTTCCTGTCAGGCTGTATCTCCTAATCCTTCTCAAGAGGTTCCACCAACCGAGGCCCAAGCATTCAAATACATGAGTCTATAGGGGTCATTTCCATACAATCTACCACATCCAGTTACTCTGCTTAAGATGAAGTGATGCTAAGGTACAAGACTTTAATCATTTCCCAGATTTTAGCAGTGAGATGAAGTTCTAAGGCATAAAATACAATTTTAAGGGCTGTTTTTCCTTTGGAGAAACCCAAATAAAGTCCCTCAAATATGCAAGGTACCTTAAGGCACTGCCTAGAACTTTTCCATCTTAGCACATATTAATTTAATTTTAAGTAAGCTAATAGATATTCATCTAAAAATAAAATCCTCCATAAACTCACTAAACTGGCATTTGATTTCCTTATTTGTTTAAGAGCTATCCCAGTGTCCATAATGCAAATTTTTTTCTGGGCTTATTTCAATATCAGAAAGTCTGTGATGTAGTTAATAAAAAGTATTCCAACCTCAGAAAAGGAATCCATAAAACCTACATAGTGGTTCATGGTTGCTTTACCTAATATCTGGACTTCATGACTAGTGCAAAAAAAGAGGTATATCCGAGAGCAGGTCACAATTCTGTTCTGCTCCCATGAGGACTTCACAGTAGATGGCATCACAATGGTGTGCAAGAGTCAACATGGTGAGGTGAGAAACCATGGGAGGGGCCAGTCTTGCTCCTGCTATAACAACCTACTGTCTTATGGTACCTGACTTAGGTTTCTAATAAGAAATATCTTCATCCCTCCCAAGGGTGGTACCCCTAATGACCACAACAGACCTGAACATCATTGCACCAGACTGAGCTCCCAGGTTAGGAAGCTTCACGGGACACGCTTAAACCCTATCCAGACTGCAACTCATCCTCAATTTGTCTCCAGAGTGTGGTGTATCGGAAAGAGGTGTGTATTTGTGGGGCACTCACTGTGTAGCAAACATACAGTGATGTTTGTGTAACTCTTTTAATCTCCATGGCAGTTTTTCCAAGATCTCATTATCATTGTTTCCATTCTACTGATGAAGATGA
>LOJH01024686.1:0-19023 GCA_001685095.1 Ellobius talpinus
ATATATATATATATATATATATATGAAGAGCCAAGAGTAAGTCCACCCACAATGGGCTCTGCCATCTCATACCAATTAAGAAAATGTCTGACAGGCTTGCCTAGATCCAAATCCATTAACTCTGGCTTGTGTCAAGTTGTAAACCTAGGCAGTACAAAATATTCAACCATCTTTGTGATGTCATGACTACTGTAAAATTCTTTTTTTTCTGAAAATATTAATTTTGGAGGTCATTAAATGACACATTTTATTGGATTGTTTTAATCTTTTTGTATACACAGAAATATATATAGCTGATTTTTGCTTCATTGTAACTAATATTTTCCTGAATAAATGAACCTTGAATGTCATTAGATTCAGTGCTTCTTGTTTCTGTGGAAAATGAAGCAGTACATAACATAACTCTCACACTCTTATCTTTCCTTGTTCCTCAAACCTTCTTGTTCAAAGAATCAATTATTGATTCAACTATTGTATATTATTTAAGTTTAAAAAATTAAATTCTTAACATCATTCCTATCTTTATATGTGGCATTTGTTACAAAACTGTGATAGACAAGAGTTGGTCATTATGCCTTTGTTATGTTAATGGAGATAGACAGACAGATGGACAGAGAGACACAGACATGTATATACACACATCCTTGAAAGTCTGTCTATATGGCACAGAGATTTAGCTGTCTCCACCTCCTCAGTGTTGGGTTTAAAGACAATTGCTACCATTGCCAGTTTGTTTTAATTTATTTTGTCTGCCCCCTTCTTTAAACTACTTATTTTTTTACTTTATGTATATGGGTGTTTTGTTTGGATGTACCAGGCTCTGTACCATGTATGTGCCTGTTATGCATAAAGGACAAAAGAGGGGATCGGATCCCCTGGAACTGGAGTTACTGATGGTTATAAGTCATTATGTGGGCTATGGGACTAGAACCCAGAACCTCTGAAAGAGCAACAAGCATCCTTTATCCCTTAACCACCTTTCCAGTCCCCTAGCTTTACTTCTCATTCTGCCTGCTTGTGTGCTCAGATGCTCTGAAAGAGCAACAAGCATCCTTTATTCCTGAACCACCTTTCCAGCCCCCTAGCTTCACTTCTCATTCTGCCTGCTGGTGTGTGACTGGCCACTTGGCCTTTTTGTTTTCTCCTGCAGGATCTCCTAGGCATTTGTTTTTAGAATGTTGCCTTGGTGCATTTTATTAGCATAATTAAATACTAGAGGCAGGCTAACTTTTATAAAGGGCTTTATTTATCTCACAGTTGTAGGGATTCAAGAGCATGCATGGGGCAGTGTCTGCTTAGCTTTGCTGTGGACTTCTTGGTAGATTGCTGGAGTATGAGCCATTAGGGTAAACAGGAAATAACAACTGACTTTGAAAGATCACTTCCAAAGACAGCACTCTAACTGACCTAAGGAACCCCTACTTGGCTTCTTCTTAAAAGGTTTCATGCCACTTCTAAACCTGGAAACTGGGAGAAAAAGCTCTGTGGTGGAGGATAAACTCTTAAATTGTGCCCCTCACATTACCAACTCTCTTTCCAGACTCTCTTCTTTGGGAGGGGGGCATCATCTAGTTTCCAATTCCTAGAAATATGTTTAAGTCACTTGACTATGTATGATCCCCCCATCTATACTTTTAACTGTAAATGGTTTGCTTCCATTGTAATTTCATATTCGTGATTTTTTTTCTGGGATGGAAAAATAGACCATCTATGTGCACAATCAGCTATTTGATCTGCAAGTGTCCAGTGATTTCTTTTTTAAAGGGAAATTTAAAGTTTCATAACTATGCATTTCTGTTATTAATTACATTTTAACAAATTAGATGAAAGTTTTTATTATTAAAAGCAACCAGTGTAACTAATTTTAGAAAGGTATTCAGATATTTTGTCTTGGTTAATTTTCCAATAACATGATTATCAGTCCTTGTTTATTATAGTTTTGGACAGATATCAGGTACAAAATGGAAAAACAACCTTAAACCTTGCTAACGTACAATATTTGAGTATAAAATTGGTTCTTTGAACAGGACGATGTGAAGAACATAGGTAGGAGATTTATTTTTGTGGAGTTACGCCATGTACTGCTTCATGTTTCTAGGAGCAAGAAACCCTGAGTCTAATGCCCCTTGTGGTTCATTTTCTTTAGGAAAATCAAAAACTCAAGAAAGATCTTTTGGAAGCACAGACAAATGTAGCCTTTCTTCAGAGTGAATTAGATGCTTTGAAAAGCGATTATGCTGACCAGAGTCTGAATTCTGAACGGTATGAAACTATTCATAATAGAGGGTTATTCATTAACATTGGTAAAGATTATACATATATATTTCTATAGAAGGTACCTTTACTGACAGATTTCCTCATGTGTGTATCTCTCCGTGTATGTACGTATGTGTGTGTTTAATCTTTTTAAAAGTGTTGCCATTTGATTTATTTGCCTCTTAGGACAGTGTAGGGCTTTAAAAACATTTGGTTTCATGAGTCGTGGGAAGAAAATACTGTGTAATAACAATTTTATGTTAAAATTGCTATCAGATAGGAATGATGGCCTAAAACATAAGAATGAGAGTTATTAATTATTAAGTGCATTGGATTTGAAGAATTAGTATTAATAACTTAGAACCTCACATAATCAAAGTCAGGCATTCTTACATGAGATACAGTTGTATGCATATACAGAGAGTAAATTTGGGCATTTGGGGGAGTATTTTAGGTATTTTCAAACTTCACTCAGAATTATGTGTTGTAGTATTAAATGGTATATCTTTTACTGGATATGTTATGTCTAGATCCTTAGAGATAAAATAATGCCACCCTTTAAAATTCCAAGTTCAGTTAGGGAAGCCAAGACCAAAAGTTCAGCAACGTGCACTGAGGACCAGCAATAATACCATTAGCAACATGAGGGCTGGGTAACTGCCTTGTTTCTGCCTGTGTTAAGGAAAAGCAGGCAGTGAATACAGGAGGAAAGATCAGCTTGTGTTGGTCCAATGAATAGGACCCAGTGACAGCAGTATCCACTGAAGCAAGTAGCATTGCCATCTACCAAGAGTATCGTTGGCACATTATTAATGTTTATGCCTTCATCCACAAGCTATCCTATCTTTTAGGAATCTTTATTAGCTCCAGTTCACTGATGGGAAAAAGCAAGTTTTTTAAATGTTGTAGATGAGGGGAAAATGAGAGAGATAATGTAATAGAGAAGGAAGACCGGTGTGGGGAGAAATGATTAGACCGTTAGACAGAAAAAAATAATGGTTTGAATAGGAAACAACCTTTTAAAACACACTAAAAAACAGATAAGCTACTTTATAGAAATTCTAAAAGGGCCCAGAAATTTTGGCTAAAGAACTTTGATTCCTATATGCAATTGTATTGTAGCTTGGCAATGAAGGACGGGTTTCTTCAGATGAGGCTTGGTAGCTCACAAAGATAGGAAGCTAGTGATGAGGTTGTGCCACATGCTCACACGTGCTGTCTGTTCTCTTCTCACGAAACATTACATACAATTTTGCAGGGATCTGGAAATAATCCGAGAGTACACAGAAGATCGGAGTAGTCTTGAGAGGCAAATTGAAATCCTCCAGTAAGTTCTCATATAAAATGCTCATTGCATTTTAGCTATTGTTTGTTAATAAAACATGTGCCATTTGTCAGATGACCTGACATGTCCAGTGTTCAGATCCCTGTTTCTTCTCACTGCAGTACATTTGGCATGTCCACTTCAATTTCTGACTCATCTGCCTCTAACTAAATTACACCAGTGCAGTCTAGTTCTCAAGGTCCCTCCAGGTCGCGAAAGTATGTCATACATCATCTGAGTTATTCCTCTGTGAGGGATGCAACCTTCACCCTCATTGTTCTCTACTTCATATCTCAAGAGCTCCCTGGGTCTTCACCTGAATGGTGCCGTAGGATAGTGTTTAGTCTTTCAATTTGATATGCTTACTACAGATATGTGTTTTGTTAGTTTTTTATTGATTAAAAAGCCATTTCCAAGGAAATTCTATCCTAATCTATCAACTTCACAACTAAGTTGTAGTAATTACATCTTCTGAGGATCTTATTCGAGTTACCTTGATATTCCCCAATTTGTTTTACTTACACAGTGTATTCTTTGATTTTCAATTAACTAAATGAAATAATGTAGGCCTAGCAAATATTTACAGTTTTTAATGTTCTTATCTCTCTTGTGGAAACTTTAGAAGTCACTTTTTATATAATCTTATTAATTCATTCATTTGTTAACTCATTCAGTAGATTTCTCAGTTAACGCTTTCAAGGAAAGATTAGTGAGTAGCAGAAAAAAATCTCTTTCTTTATGAGTCTAGTAGAGAAGAGGAAGACAGAAACTGGTTACCCATAGAAATGAGTATGATATCAACAAATGAGAGAAATATAACAAAGGAAAAGTGCAATTTCCCCATGGAGAACTATGGAAGGTCCATAAAGAACTCTTTGTGGAAGTGATAACAGAGCTGAGATATGAAAAGTGCAATTTCCCCATGGAGAACTATGGAAGGTCCATAAAGAACTCTTTGTGGAAGTGATAACAGAGCTGAGATATGAAGGATAAAGTGGCTATGAACAGGAAAATTAGATACTCTATGGGACAGGAAAATTAGATACTCTATGGGACAGGAAAATTAGATACTCTATGAACAGGAAAATTAGATACTCTATGAACAGGAAAATTAGATACTCTATGGGACAGGGACTCCGTGATCCTTTTTTTTTTTNTGGAAGGTCCATAAAGAACTCTTTGTGGAAGTGATAACAGAGCTGAGATATGAAGGATAAAGTGGCTATGAACAGGAAAATTAGATACTCTATGGGACAGGAAAATTAGATACTCTATGGGACAGGAAAATTAGATACTCTATGAACAGGAAAATTAGATACTCTATGAACAGGAAAATTAGATACTCTATGGGACAGGGACTCCGTGATCCTTTTTTTTTTTAGCCAAGGGAAGCAGATGTTAAATGACTTTCATGATATCCCATGAAGTAATTACTTAAGTTCGTATTTACTCCCCAATCCATCTGAGGTCAATAACCAAGTATATGATTGATACAGAAATCCCATCAGAGTATAAGGAGGATATGATGTAGGATATAGCATGCTGCATCAGTTCCTATGGCTGAGCTGTGTGGACCAGAGAACAGAGACCTACGTTAATCCTGTAGACACAGAAGTTATCTAAAGGAAGAGTGAGTGCCACAGCCCAGCAAATTTATTCTTAAAATGCTCCCAGATCTTCAGGAAAGAGAACCAATCAATACAATCATTGCAATTTGGGTCTATCTCTGACTCTGTTTTTGAGGTTCAAAGGGAAACAGAAGCTTACCAAAAGCACTACATTATCTGTACATTCTGAATGTCACTGCCTCAAACTGAGTGGGAACATTGATCCCCCAGTGCTTCCTGTTTCTGTTTGTCGACTTCTTTCCTATACAGAACAGCTAACCGGAAGCTGCATGACAGTAATGATGGCCTCAGGAGTGCACTGGAAAACACTTACAGCAAGCTCAACAGATCTTTGGTATGTGATATCATCTCACAAGCTATTCAGTTCTTTCTCTTGATAAGTGTTTTGTGGAAGAAAACCATGTGATATTTTAGAAAAACTGCATGTTGATCTTATAGTGAGACACCCTTGACATAAAGTAAAAGATAAGTTTTCTAAATTAAAAATATATTCTGTCCAAATGTAGAAATAAATGCAATGTTGTTTATCAAACTCTTATGTATTTTAAGAAGCTAGAGAAAGATGCTGAATATGTAATTTTAACCTTGGATGGCTAAATAATATAAGAGCTAATTAGAAAGACAGCAAAGTATAAGAAAAAGTGAGAAATCCTGTAGACGTAAGAAAATGATGTTTCCGGTCAAAAGGAGGCTTGCTTGTGTATGTTCCCCAGGGCAGACTCTAGAGAGAATGACGGACTTAGGTTTTGGATTTTAAACCCTCCAGTCAGAAACAAGTTTCTCCAGATTGCATTTGCAATGAAGCCTCTTATCCCACTTTTGTGACTCAGTTTAAGGCAGGAGGATCTAGTGTCATATTAGAATGCAGAAGAATTACTCAACAAGATTATGCTTAAAAAAAGAGACAAATCTGGGGAAGCTGATGTTATGGGATCCTCACATATCTGAGTAGGTATCAGAGTCTTGTGGAAAATGCAGTAGAGCTATGTAAAAACTAAAATTGATGAGAAAGAGAAACCATGTGTGTTATCTTTGATAAAACTTTCCAAATGATTTTTTTCATGTTTATATTTGCTCATGTTCGGTCATAAATTTTATTTGTATTGGGAGTTAAATTGTGTGGATTTACATAAACACATGTGTCTGTGGTATAGAAAATGTCTACATACTAAACAAACACTTGTTATTGCAGCGTATGAACAACACATCACCAGCAAATACAATTTCTAGAAGCAGTCCCAAATTTAATCACCATTCTTCTCAAGCACTGGCCTATGATAGGTATGTAGCACCTGCTTTTTTTAATTATCTTATTTGTAGATCATGGTTGAAACTAAGACAAATTATCTTAGAGCTGAATTAAAATAGAGAAATATATATAAATAATACTTTGTATCTATTATGATCTTATAATAGCGTTCACAAATGTGAAAAGGGTGAAACAGTAAGTAAATATATTACATAGAAAGAAGTTATTTTCTCAAGATGCTTTGAGTTATTGTATGCATACCCACCATTGCCTAACTCAGTTGCATTATGGATGGTGTTTTTTTTGTGAGCCTTTTGTCATGATTTGTCAGTGTTTAGTATTGAAAGCAATTAAAAAATAGAAAATGCATCTAGATTTATGAGTTACTAAATATTAACAGATCAGCTGGAATATTCCAAAAAGTAGAATTTAACTTGACTCTTAAGAGATCAAATAGTGAGCAGTGATTATTTATGTGCGTGCTTGTGTGCACATGTCCAACACTGTTAGCTAAAAGAAAGTTAAGTTTTTGGTATATCAAAGTGTTCAAAAAAAAAGTAAAAGAGTACATTACATTTTCCTCTGTGTTTGAAGATTTCTAATTCAAGTTTATCCCCTTTTGTATGTGGGGAGACTACTTCCAGTATAAATAAGTATGTTCTTACTATCTTGATATTGCCTGGCTTTTTTGTGGGGATATGTGGACAGTAAGGAAAGGCTAAAGATAGAGTTCTATACTAGTCCAGTTTGATAAACCAGTGAGTTTATGGGGCTTACTTACAGGAATAGGAGGGTTCTCAAACAACTGTGTCACTTGAGAGTCCAATCCAAGGACAGATGATGATCTACTCCCCCTCCTAATAGTGCTCTCCATTCCCTCCTCCTGTGTTTGTCAACAGACCCAATATTGTGACAGCCATGCAATAGCTGCTCAGATTTCAAGTTGGCGATGATCAGTAGTGCTCCACCACACCTGGTGATAGCTGAGGCTCTTGCCTCCATTGGGAAAATCTCTCACTACAGGCTACTATCTGTGTCAGAACATGGTCCTGATTTTTTTTTGCTTGAGGCAAGTTTTCTCTGTTACTTTGGTGCCTGTCCCTCTGTAGACCTTGCTGACCTCGAACTCAAAAAGATCCACCTGTCTCTGCCTTCCAAACGCTGGGATTAAAGGCATGCACCACCACCGCCCTGCTTTGGTAGTGATTTTTATTTGTTGATTCATTAAATTTATAAAATGTGGCTTATTCATTTATAAGTAGCTGAAATTTGCTCTTACTAATAATATGTATTTTTAAAATGTGCAGATTTGATGCCACTTTTTCTGGACTAATAGTTAAGAGCAGTTTATAGTTCTCAGCTAGATTTAGAGGAAAGCATAAAAGACAAACTCTTCAGAAATCTCATAATTCATTCTTGAAAGAACGATGCCACAAATGAGGCTCTGATAATGGAGTAAGGGTTCCTTTTCAGTTTGTCCTAAGAGACAGTGTCTATGTCATATCATCAGGACCTCTGAACACAACTAGAAACCACTGTGGCCAGTACAGATCTTCCCTCCTGGGGGTGATATACGAAGTTAACAGGGTGCTTTTCTTTTTTATGCTAATATAAAGCTCTGCATGTGAAAAAAATCTTTAGGCTTGGGATTTTGACTGTCGACTTTTCATCATAGAAGGGGTGGGGATAGAGATTGTCACAGCACCTTCACCTGAGTATTCTGTCATTGTTCCCCAATCAGTTGTATGTGTTTTGCCCTAATTGCACACAGCCTTGAAGTCTTGGGGAGGGTTAGAGTACATATAGAATGGGAATGTCTAAGAGAGGGGGCTTTATTTGTGCAACTGTGAAGTCATCCTCCACATTGAGTGAGACTTTCCAGGGCTCACTCACACTCCTGTCAGTAAATCCTCACTCATGCTTGTTAACTAAACACAATAAACTCATTGGTTTTCCAGAGTGAACTTAGGTGAGATTGAACTTTTTTTGTCATTGGAATTTTGAATGAGGATAGGCCTTGCCTAATTACCCCAAAGGAAAAATTACCTAACACTCCATCTTGAAAACAAACAAAACAAATAAACAAAGGGACTAACAAATAGAAAAGAGTTATAAGAAATATCTAGAAATAGACAAACTATTCCAATTATGGTTTAACTGAATTATAGTAAAAAAGCTCTTGTATTCTAGGGATATTTTATTAAAATAGTATAAGATTATATTTGTATCTAGGGTACTCATTCTTTGTATCAGGAAATAAATCAGACAATTTAAAAAAAATTTGTGTATTTTATATATATATATGAAGGCTTTTGCCCTCAGAGTATTGCACAGAATGAACTGACTGCACTTTGTTCTTCCTCTTCCATTCTAAGGGAACACCATGTATCTCCTGGCAAGGGACAATGTTGTCAGCCTGTCTCTTTGTGCTTTTGTACATTTTGAACTCCTTGGTAAAGCTGTCTCCTCTTTTGTCACAAGGTCATTCCATTCTTCATATGCAGATGAGGATTGTGACTCTTTGGCTCTTTGTGATCCTCTGCAGAAGATGAATTATGAAGTTGACAGCCTGTCTGAGAGTTGTTTTGACAGTGGTTTGTCTACTCTGAGAGACTGCAATGAGTGTGACTCGGAAGCAGAGTACAAGCACCAGAGAGGATTCCAGAGTTTGCATGAAATGCAGGAGAGCCTTGGGGGAGATGCATCAGACACAGATGTAAGCCAGAAACCATAACACTCTGATGACTTCCTTTGACAAAAATCTTCTACCATGTTTTAGGGGACTCTGTTTTAACAGCACATAGCCTGTGTTGTTAAGGTCATGAACAGGAAGTTTGGTCATTAGAATGGATCTTTTCCCCTATGAAACTAAGGAGGAATTCTCAAAGATTTGTCTTGAAGAGGACATCCAATTTAGTGATCACACTGCTAGTAGACTCAGCAGCATAGTTTTATGTTTCTCTGGTCTGTGATGTATATGTGAGAGACTTGGTTTTTAATTATTGATTTTTTTGATAGGTTCCTGATATAAGAGATGAAGAAGCTTTTGATTCTGAAAGTGTGGCCTCTGTGTTACACTGGAAGCCACAGGGATCTGTTGGTGAAGGCAGCACTGTTAGCTCCTCCAGAAAACCCATCTCAGCTCTTTCACCTCAAGTATGTAGCTACTGAGACAACTCTCTTCATGGCATGTTACTTAGATGAAAACTGGCTCCTGTCATCACCTATGTGGCTATTTCCCTCTAGGCAGACATGGTGGATAATAACTGCAAACTGACATCTCAGAAGGCATACAAGATTGTGCTTGCTGGAGATGCTGCTGTGGGAAAGTCCAGCTTCCTCATGAGACTCTGCAAGAATGAATTTCAAGGAAATACAAGTGCAACCCTAGGTAGGACTCTTATTTCCATTGATAACAGAAGAATTACCATCTATAGCTTGATTTCTTCTCTTCCACGATTTTATAAACAGATTCTCAGATTAAGAAATCTATGTATTCATTGATGTATTCAGACATTCTGTGTTTGTGTATATGCCCCTGTGGTAGAATTATCCTTTATTTTTACTAAAATATAATTTTAAAAAAGGAACAGGCAATGAGAATCTTTGTAAATAGTAGAATCAAACAAACCCAGCTTAGACATAGTAGGTTCTTTTCTTATGCATGTATTTTTCAAGCCTTTTTTTGAGCAGCTGGTACTGTTGTAGTGCTGAGGGTACACAGTGAAGAGAGCTGATTGAATACCAATCTTCAAGAAAGTTTCACCCCAGTGGAAATAAGTGGACCAAAATGAATTTTAAAAATGAGATATGGAGCCAGGTAATAGAGACACATGCCTTTAATCCCAACACTCAGGAGGTGGAGGCAGGCAAATCTTTGTGAGTTCAAGATTAGCCTGGTTTACAGAACAAGTTCCAGGAAAGGCTCCAAAGCTACAGAGAAACTCTGTCTCAAAAAACAAAAACAAACAAACAAAAAAATAAAGATGAGATGTGGGAAAAAAAGTGCATATTCCATTGGTGGGTAGGGAAAGACTTCATTTTATGTTAAGAACTTCTCAATGACCATGGGAAATTTGAATTAAAGTCAAATCCAAATCTGTATTTGTGTCCTTTCTATATGTCCACAAGAAATTTTGTTTATGTAGCAATAATTTTCTCTTTAGTTTTTCTTTTTCTTTCTTTCATTTGGCCTTTCTCAGTCTTTTTTAATATTATTGTCTTAGTTAAGGTTTTTATTGCTGGGAAGAGACACCATGCATGACCACAGCAACTTTTATAGGAAAATATATAATTGAGAGGGCTAGAGGCTCAATCCATTATCATCATATTTTAGAGCATGGCAGTACGCAGGCAGATGTCATGCTGGCTACATCTTGGCTTGTAGGAAACAGGAAGTCAACTGACTGTCACACTGAGGCAAACTTGAACAAAAGAAACCTTAAAGCCTGCTCCAACAGTGACAGACTTCCTCCAATAAGTCCAAACATCCTAATAAGGCCACTCCCTTTGGGGGCAATTTTCTTTCAATCCACAACTATTTTTTGGTTAAATTATTTTATATAATATATTTTGATCATGTTTTTCCCTTCCTCAACTCCTCCCAGATACCCGTACCACCCTACCCACCCAACTTCATTTTCACTCTTCTCTCTGTCTTTCAAAAACAAAATCCACATAAAAAATAAGGCAAAAAACAAACAAACAAACAAACCAAGCTCCCGTCCCCCCAAAAAAAAATCCCATGGAGTTCTACTGTGTTTAGTTTTACTCCTGGTTATGTGGCCTGGCCTTGTTTGCATAAAATAAATATACACAGTAACACTCCATTGTAGAAAACTGATTTTCCCTTCGCCAATAGACACGAGTTGCAAATATCTGTCTTCGGATGACTCTATTTTCTTGGAGTCATCTATCCGATCTGGCTCTTAAAATTTGAATTGTTTCCTCTTTCATATAGATTAATGAGCCTTGATCTCCTTTAGGACCGAGTACTCCAAAATCTCTCACTGTCTGTGCCTTGTCCAGTTGTGGGTCTTTGTGTTAATTTCCATTTACTGTAACAAGAAGATTCTCTGACCTAGGTTTATCAAGACAATTAGCTGTAGGTATATCAATATGTCCAACATTTATTGCTATGTTATTTTAGCACATTGAAAATGTAAAAGCAAACAGTCACATAGAAGAGAAAACACGTAGTTTGTTTTGGAGGGGCCTGTTTTATGTCACTCAGGATGATCTTTTTCTAGCACCAGCCTTTTGTCTATGAATGTAATAAGTTCAATTTTCATAACAGCTAAATAATATTCCTTTATATAAATATATGACATTTTAATTATCTATACAGTTGAAAGACAGCAGGCCTGTTTCCAATATCTAACTATTGTGATTAGAATAGCAAAGAATATGGGTGAGCAAGTACCTATTGATAGCATGTAGAGCCCTTTGGTTATATGCCTAATAATGGTATAGTTCTATCTTGAGGTCGATCTAGTCCCAGCTTCCTGAAGAACCACTATACTGATTTCCATTCCCAACAGCATTGAATAAGTGTTCCCCCTTCCCTGTATCTTCACCAATATCTGCTGACATTTATTTTATTTGTCTTAACCATTTTGAGTGGGTAAGAGAAATCTCAAAGTAGCTCTCATTTACTATTTCCAGATGGACTATGATATTGAACATGTCCTTAAATGTTTCTCAGCCATTTGTGTTTCGCCTTTTGAGAACTCTCTGCTTCATTCTGTATCCCATATTTTAATTTAGTTGTTTTCTTGATAAACAGTTGTTTTTTTAGTTTTTCATGTATTATAGATATTAATATCCTATCAGATATGTAATCGGTAAGGATTTTTTCTCATTATGTGGGAAAATGGCAGTGATCTTATAGTACAGAAACTTTTCATGACATCCTAATTATTAATTGTTCATCTTAATGACAGTGTTACTGATACCTTGTTCAGAAAGTCCTTTCCTGTGCCATTGAAATCATCCTTATTCTGCATCTACTCTTCTATAAATTTGGAGTATTGGTCTTATGCTAAGTCCTGTAATCTATTTGGAGTGCATTTCATACATGGTGATAGTGTGGATCTATTTTCATTCTTCAACATGTAGTCATCCAGCTTGACTAGCATCATTTGTTGAAGATATTGTCTGTTCCCTAGTGTGTATTTTTGGTTTCTTTATCAAAAATCAGATGTCCATAGGTGTGTGGATTTATGTCTTGGTCTTCAATTCCACTGATCTATTTTTTATGCCGGTAACATGCTATTTTTCTTTGTTGTTGTTGTTGTTGTTGTTGTTGTTGTTGTTGTTTGTTTCTCTGTGTAGATATGCTATTCTTCATTTTTGTAGCTCTAGCACAGTTTGAAATTTGGGATAGTGTTACCTCCAGCAGTTCTTTTATTATTCATAATTATCTAAGATATCCTGTGTTTTTCTGTTTGAATAAAGTTGAAGATTATATTTAATTTCTGTGAAGAATTGTGTGGAAATATTGATAAGGATTCCATGTAATTTGTAGACCGCTTTTGGTAGAATGACCTTTCTCACAATATTACTCCCAACCACACATGAATGTTGAAGGTATTTCCATTTTCTGATATCTTCTTCAATTTCTTTCGTCAATGACTTAAAGATTTATTTATTGTACTTTATTTAATACTTAAAGATTTATTGTCTTTTACTTGTTTACTTAAAGTTATCCTAAGGTTTTTTTTTTTAGGTTATGGTGAAAGGTACTGTTTCCCTGATTTCTTTCCTAGTCTGTTTTTCATTTGGGCATAGGTTATAGCCTGCTGAATGTGTGTGTGTGTGTGTGTGTGTGTGTGTCTGTCTGTCTGTGTGTGTGCGCGCGCGTGTGTGTGCATGCATGCATGCAAGCATGTGTTAATTTTGTGTCTTACTTTGTTGCTTCTTAGCTGTATGAAGCTTCCTGGTGGTATTTTTAGGGTAACTTACATACACTATCATAACAGCTGCAAATAAATGTACTTGAACTTCTTTTCTTATTTGAATCCCCATTATCTTCTTAGATTTTCTTATTGCTCCAGGTAAGACTTTAAGTCCTATATTAATTATGTATAAAAAGAGTGGACATCTTTGTCTTGTTCCTGATTTCATTGGAAATGCTTTAGGTTTTTCACTATTGAGAATGTAGATTTTATGTAAATTTTCTTTATTATGTGGTTAAATGTCCCTGGTATTGCATATCTTTCCAAGAGTTTATCACAGGTATTATATCAAAGGTTTTTTTCTGCATCAAATGAGGTAATCATGTAATAGATTATGGTTTTTTGATTTATATATTTTTGAATTATCTAGAATCTTTGGGATGAAGCTAGCTTGTTATAAATGGATAGTTAATTTTTCTTATGTGTTTTGAATTTAGTTTACAAGTATTTTCTTGAGAAGTTTCACACTTAGCGTCATAATATATATTGTAGAATTTCAAGCCTGGAAAGATTAACAACACACAAGAGGTCAAAATGAATAAATGATCCCTGAACAAAATGTCAAATCATGGTTGGGACACAAAACAATTATCAACAGATATAACAAAATTGAAATAGCATCTTGCATCTTCTCTGAATATCATGGCTTAAGGATACTAACAAGAGTAACAGCCGAACATATACAAACTGATGGAAATTAAATAAATCCTTACTGAATGAAATTGGATAAATCAAGAAAGCAACACATTTCAGAATTGAATGAAAATAAAAACACAACATACCTAAATCTCTGGACACAGTGAATGCAGTTCTAGGAGGAAAGTTCATAGCACTAAATGCCAACATTATGTAGTAAGAGAGATCTCATAATTGTAACTTAACAGCAGACCTGAAAACTATAGAAGGACAACAATAAATATCCAAAATAGTAGAGGGGAGTAAATAATTTAATTCATGGCTGAAATCAATGAAATAGAAATAACAGTAACAGAAATATAAATTCAGTGAATGAAGAGATGGTTCTTTGAGAAAATCAAGAAGATTGTCACACTCATAGCCAAATTAATCAAAGATGAAAAAAAATAGATGATCCAAATTAAAATAAGAGAGGAAAAGGGAGACATTACACTAGACACCAGGATAATTTAGAGAATAATAAAACTTAAAAATCTCTGTTCCAGAACTGGAGAGATGTTTCAGTGTTTAGAAGCAGAGGGCCCAAGTTCTTTTCCTAGCACCCACATCAGGCAGCTCACACTTCCTTGTTAACTCCTGCTCCAGGATATCCTACACTGCTTCTTGACTTCTGTAGGTGCTCACACACATAGCTTATGTGTGTGTGTGTGTGTGTGTGTGTGTGTGTGTGTGCATGCAAATAAAATAATAAAATTTTAAAAAATCTTTATTCCACCAATTTGGAAAACCTAAAAGAAATGGATGAACATATTCATATATACAACTTAACAAAGTTAAATCACAATGAAATAAACAATTTAAAGAGGTTTAGTACCTCTAGTGAAATAGTAGCAGTAATTAAAATCTCCCAACCATAAAGGGTCCAGGGTCAGGTGGATTCAGTGAAGAATTCTACCAAATCTTAAAAAACTAACATCAATATTCCTCAAATTATTCCACAAAATAGAAACTGAGGGAACATTTCCTAATTCCTCCTACCATTGTTACCCTGATAACAAAACTACACAAAGAACAAACAAAAATACATAAAATTTAGTATCATGTTTTTCAAATTTGCAAAATAATCAGTAGAAGGGTACTGAAATATAGTAATTATCATTTACGTTTCTTCATCTAAAGAGTTATTTAGACAATCAGAAATAATAAAACGAATTGGTTGCCTTTGCCACATTGGGCAAATCTGTGAATTTATAGTTCTCTGATAAACACTTCTAGAAACAAAACTGAAAGTAAACTTCAGTTTAATTCATGAAACGACTGAAGTAGTGTTCTGGTTGCTAGAGACCATGGCATATGTGTATTTGTGTATCTGTGTGTGATAAGCATGTGTATGTGGGTGCAAAAGTCATATGTAAGCATCCATTTACACACACACACATACAATATTATATGCATACATATACTTATATCAATGGTATGCACATGACATATATGCATGCACATACACATTCATTCTTATGGTTTTGCTAGCACACATATAGGTCTAAGTTCAATCATATAGGAAAAAGAACTGAGCTTTATCTAATCCATAGATTCAGTTGTACCTTAAGTGAGACAGGTTGCAGATAGTGAATCCATATTTACATATGTGAATTGACTTATTTGAAGCTTTTTCTTTGAAAGTCAAGTGCATTTCTTTCTACTTTAGCTTTGGATTTAGCCAAAACTTATAGACTTTCCTGTGGTATTTCTGTTTCAGGAGTTGATTTCCAGATGAAAACTTTGATTGTAGATGGTGAACGAACAGTTCTTCAGCTCTGGGATACAGCTGGGCAAGAGAGGCAAGTGCTTTTTTTTGAATTTAAGAATAGAAATACAAGACTCATAGGGTTAAGTATACTATTTATATTCATAACATGTTACTGTTCTTTAAGATACTGCACTTGGAATTGTAACGTGTATGTAATACCAATAAAGATCATTTTTCTACCATCTCCTCCCATCTGTTTGTATCATGTGTATGAGAATAGGGTCTTTGAGCCCCTTTTGAGCCGATGTTTGCTTGTGACAGCATGCTATGCAGTGGAGATAAGGCAACATTGCTGAATGCAGGGTCACTGTGAGGGGGTCTTGGTTTTGAAGCAATGCATGATGGGCAAAGAGACCCTATCAGATATTTTTGTTTTCAGGGCAACAGCAAAAGATAAGAGACAGATATACTTCTGGTGATTCCATATCTTAGATTTCTTGGCAATGACCAGAAGTATGAAGCATAAATTTTAATTTTATCTAACTCTCTGTGGGTCAAATTTTACTCAGTTGTACAATGAATATGTTTGGGGGCCTGCGTCTGTACTATTCTTTGTGCTAAGATTCAATGATGACCATGGGAACACAACATGCCCTTGGTCACTGCAAATCTTACCTCACTGCTTTCCCCCTTTTTGGCCTTTTGGAGATTCGTCCTCAGGCAAGAAACATCATACATCCAGGTTCCTCTGTATCTGCTCCTTATTATATTATCTCCTTTCACTTAAAGAGCAAAACAAACACAAAAATCTACTCGTGCCTTTTCAGAACATAGTTCCTCAGCAGGCTTGCAGTCAGACCACTTGTGTCTTTGCATATATGTTCATGTGAAAGTACACATGTGCATGTTAAGGGCATACATCAATATTGGATAGCTTTTCTGTCACTTATTGCCTCGTTTTTGAGATAGGTATTCGGTTTCCCTTCTGTCCATTTTTTGGTTCCTGGGGTTGAACTGTTTTTCTTTTCATTAAGCTTTTACCATTGTTGGGGCTAACATTTATGGTTAGGTAACATTATTGGAATTATCTGTTGGAGGAAAGAATGGGCTTTCTCAGTGATCACCAGGCCTTTGCTAAAGAAGTTTATCACTAATATTTGTTGTTAAGGCTTTTATTTGTTGGAATCGGTTATAGAAAGTAAGAACTAAGGGGCATAATAGAGATGAAGTGCTAGGAAGGACCAGATGACACGTTGATGATGAGCTTTTGCTTTGTCTTTACCAGATTCAGAAGTATTGCCAAGTCTTATTTCAGAAAAGCAGATGGCGTCTTACTGCTGTATGACGTTACTTGTGAAAAAAGCTTCCTTAACGTACGAGAATGGGTGGACATGGTTGAGGTAAGGATTATAAGGAAGAAATAGAAAATTATGCAGGGGAGTCATGGACTGTCTTAAAAAATACCATTTTGTTTGTTTTTGCTGGAGAAAGCATGATTAGGAGCGACTGGTCTGTATTGTCAGGAAGACTGACATTTTCCAGTGGCAATTGGCAACCTTGTCTTTTCCCAGGATCATTTCTCAAGTTGAAGAAACTTCTGCAAGTAGATTCTGGAAACATCTTTATTCTTTGCTAGATATAATATAGGAACCCTGTGTAATGGAGTGGAATCACAGGTAGCCAGAAAAACAACTTTTTCAAACATGAAAGTAGTTGTACTGGATGTACAGTGTGGCACCAATTTTAGAAACAGCTGAGACACCATTGGGAATCTAGCAGCACTAAGATCCAAAGTTAAGCTTATTCTAGTTGTGATGTGGGAGCATTTAAATAAACCAAGATGCCATGGAAATATTTACTGGCATTTTAACATGTAGCATGGATGAAATCTATATCAAAGTGGCTATGTCTCCCCTTAAGGACCTTCCACATCATTGGTTTTACAGTGAAAAGTTGTAAAAGTGCTAGGTTCCCTGCCAGGTGTTACTAACAAGCATAAAGACAACAGGATACTCTCTAGAAATTATAAACTACAGGTAAATACAACTTCCCAAGTAAATAATATCATTTGTATTTTAAACATATTAAGTTACAGACATGGGTGAAGTCTAGTGTTTTCTGATTTCAAGGATGCCTGTAGATTAATATTTGCTTCCTGACTACAGAATTTATGGAAAAGATGCTGTGCAATTGGAATAATTCTTTGATGATGAAACATAAACATGCCTTGTTTCACCAAAACACCATATCTTAAATTTAATATAAATGCAATTAAATTTAAAATTATTTACATTTCTGTAAAATTTTACTTGATAAAATTATCCATATATTCCATTTATTTCTCTAACATCTGAAAAAATAAGAAAGAAACAAGCAATTTTTACATATTGTGAGAATACTGGGGCATAGAAAATATATGGCATTTGCTTGAGTTCATAATACCAGTATGTAGGAATGGAACAGATTCATAACCTTTTGATCAATATTGGTCATTACTTTAGTAAAGTAGAATTGTTAGCTACAAATAAATAGCAGTTGCCTTGAAACTAAAGGAACCCAAAGGAGCTTGTCTCTGCAAGAGAGCCTTATACTGTGTAATCGATCTCAGTGGGCTATACACTGAGTCCTGAGCCAAAAATCTTATCATTAATATTTGGGGCTTAATCCTCCATTTTCATGCTTGTGTATGTTGAAGAAAATGGCAATTCAAAAGGCAAGGTCAGTCATGAGGAAAATGTCCTTACATTAAGTGAGGCATTGGAGATTCATATTATAAGTGAGCTCTTCACTTTCTCATGAGATAAGGAAAGGAAGAAAATTGTATTCAATATGAATTCTTGGAGTTCTTACAAGAGAGAAAGTAGGTGTCACATTGCATTTGAATTTCTCTATAGAAAAAGAATGGACAGAGAAAGACTTTCCCATGGCTCTTTCTAATATAAGGCACTAACATTACACAGTCCTTACTAATTGGCTTAAACAGAGTGACACCATTGATAATTAAAGACATCGAGAAGACAGCAAGCTAAAGGAAATTGTATTACCAGAAGGGCCAGGTATTCAGAAGAGTAATGTCATGATTATCACATCTTTTATTTGCATTACAATTTTTTTTCTTTTTAATTATTATTATTAAAAAATTTCCACCTCCTCCCCTCCTCCGAATTCCTTCCCCATCCTCCCATCACCCCTCCCCCTCCCTTTCTAGTCCAAAGAGCAGTCAG
>LOJH01024688.1:0-11859 GCA_001685095.1 Ellobius talpinus
TAGATTTAATGTTTTCTTTGACCAATGAGCCTATTTCCTCTATTGTATCTTCAGTGCTCGAGTTTCTCTCTTCCATCCCTTATATTCTGCTATTCATGCTTGCATTTGTGGTTCCTGATCATTTTCTCATGATTTCTGTTTCTGTAATTCCCCCCAGCTTGTGTTTTCTTTATTGTTTCTATTTCAGTTTTCAAGTCTTGAATAGTTTCTTTCATATGTTTGATTTCTTCAAATTTTTTGTTTGTCTTTTTCTCCATTTTTTGAGGGAATGTTTTATTTCCTCTTTAAGGGCCTCAAACATTCTCCTAAAGTTATTTTTCAGGTCATTTTCCTCTACTTCATCTATATTTGTTTTCTCAAGTCTTGCTGTTGTAGAGCCACTAGTTTTTATTGGTGTCATGTTGCTCTTTGTGATGTTGCGTGTGTTCTTACCTTGTCACCCCATCTTTTCCTCTGGTGGAGTTGGGGCTGCTGTGACTTTGGTGATCAATCTTCCAGGTGCCAGTGTATCCAAGGCTCAGATGGCTGTACCTTGTGGTGTGGTTGGGGCTACGGTTCCAGTCACCTTGTTGGCCATTCCATGTTCCTGGTAGTCACTTGGCGCTCCCAGGGTTCGCTCTGCAATACCTGGAGTTGTTAGGGCCTGCTCACGCAGAGATTGCTTGCTTGGGGCTCTTTCTGCTGAGGTTGCTGCCTTGGGCCTGTTCTGGCAGAGGTCCTGGCTCAGGCCTACTCCATTAGAGGTCCCAGACCCATGCCTGGACCTGAAGAGGTCTCTGGTTCCAACCTACTCCCTTGGAGGTTCCAGACTTGCACCCAGACCCACAGAGGTGTCTGGTTCTCTCATATATTTTATATGAGACACAAGACAGGGATGATGGTAGTTCTGATGGACACACACTAAGACAGTCTCCAGTATTCAAGGAATTGGTGAGTGCCCACCGACTGCTGCAGAGTGCTGTATCACATGTCCCAGCAATACTCACATATGTGTGTGTATTGTTTGTAAGGTTGTACACTCATATGAAGTCAGAACTGGGCTGGAGAGATGGCTCAGTGGTTAAGAACACTGGCTGCTCTTCCAGAGGTCCTGAGTTTAAGTCCCAGTAACCACATGGTGGCACATAACCATCCATAGTAGGATCTGATGCCCTCTTATGGCATATAAAAGTGCACATTTAGAAAGAGCACTTACAAGCATTGAAGAAATAAATCAAGGGAAAAA
Organism: Ellobius talpinus; assembly: GCA_001685095.1. Taxonomy (NCBI): domain Eukaryota; kingdom Metazoa; phylum Chordata; class Mammalia; order Rodentia; family Cricetidae; genus Ellobius; species Ellobius talpinus. Next base: position 1,226 of record LOJH01024688.1, read on the forward strand.
GAACTGGAAGAGCTGCCCATGCTCCTTTAGTTTGCTTATTTTCAAATACAATCCATCTTATCAACTTCTATTTGAAAGTGTACATGGAAACCTAACATATATGAGAGGCTAGCTCCATCTCTTGGTGAGATCCTCGGTGATGAGTGTCTAAGAATCGCTGTTTGAAAGCTGGGCATGGTAGTACACACCTTTAATCCCAGCTCTCAGGAGGCAGAGGCAGTGAATATATATATATATATATATATATATATATATATATCCATCACACACATGGAGAGAGACAGAGACAGAGAGAGAAAGAAAAAGAAAGACAGACAGGCAGACAGAAAGAAAGAGAGAGAAAGGAAGAAAGAAAGAGAAAGGAAGAAAGAAAGAGAAAGGAAGAAAGAAAAGGAAAGAAAAGAAAGAGAAAAGAAACACCGTTGAAGCTGGGCATTGTGTCCTAGACTTATTATCCCAGCACCTGCCATGAGTTCAAGGCCAGTCTGGGCTACAGAGTGAGATGCCTCAAAAACCTGAAAAGTCTCTGAAAGTCATTCATTAGGAAGAAAAAAAAGCTGTGGGAGGCCACAAGGCAAGAACACGCAGAGCCAGACCTTCTGATCATGGTTTAATCTTTCCCAACACTTCACTGCCTTCCAACGGACTCTTCCAATAATTCCCATCACACACGCCATCTTTTGCGCCATGTGTTCCCACACAGCCCAGCAGTGCTCAGTGTATCTTGTCAACTGAGTAACTGATACAGACCTGTAATTCGCCTGAAAAAGGCCAGATTCCAACCCAATTACATACAGAAAAAAAGCCACAAAATGCTTTTTATAGAGGAAGTTAAGGGACATTTCTGTCACCATACTCAAGACTCCTTCGCTGGCATCAGGTAGCAGAAGAAGATGAAGATGTGAAAACCAAAGATATTGGGCTACATAATGAACCTCACACAAGAAGAAAACCTACATTTAAAATCCCTACCCACATTAAAGAGCATTTAATGTAGTGGGCAGACGGGTGACGGGAAAGGTGTCCTATTCTGGCTATTGGCATTTGTGAGCTGCTGGGAGAGGGAGAGTGACCCCTGGTAGGCTGACCACATGCCAGGCTAGGCCTGACTCCCAGGGCCAGGTGAGCAACCCAAACTGGATCTGATGTGGAAGAAATAAGACAACAATAACTCAAAACTGGGTGGAAAGGGATGAGAGGGGGGTTATGGGAGGGGCTGGGGAGGATGAGTATATTCAAAATCCAGTGTAAGGAATTTTCATAGAATAAACATATTGTTTAAAAAGCAAAACAAAAGTTGGGCAGTCGTGGCACACGCTTTAATTCCACTACTCTAGAGGCAGAAGTAGGCAGATCTCTCTGAGTTCGAGGACAACCTAGTCTACAAGAGCTAGTTCCAGGACAGGCTCCAAATCTACAGAGAAACCTTGTCTCAAAAAACCAAAAAATAAGAACATGGAGAAAGGAAATAGTATATATATATATGTGTGTGTGTATGTATGCATTTACACACACATATATACATACATACATGCATACGTGCACACACACACACACACACACACACACACACACACACCCTGCTCTATCACAGCATCTCTTCCTAGATGCTTTATCTCAGCCCCAAAGCAACAGATCCAGACAAAGCTGGGTGGAAAGCTCTGGAATTGCAAGCCAAAATAAATCTATTTTTTTAAAAAAATTATTTCTCTCAGGTAAATTGTTCACAGAAACTAAACCCTCACCCACACAACCACTCACGTTATGAACGACGTTTAATGAAAGGTGCTAACTCTTCTTACCACAGAACGTCTCAGTATTTTGCTGACTCAAAATCATCATAATATAATGTAGTGTCCCATTGCCTTCTGAGGCCATTAAGGGACAAAGCCTAACTGAACAAATGCAAAAGAGCCGAGAGTACAGTTTCTTACCTCTGTGTTTCTCCTTTCTCATTCTCAGGAGCCATTATGCAGTGGGATACCAACAGAGAAAAGATCTAAATTAACCAAGCTCACATCCAAGCCCTAGATTCCCCTCAAATGCACAACTAATGGGATGGTTTGATCTAATTTAATTCACCAACCAACAAATACCCACGATATGCCTCTGTAGGGCAAGTTATAATGCCAGTTTCAATTAATCAGCAACCACACACCATTAACAATGGTTTCCACTTTTAATTTTTATTTGTATGTATACATGCGTATGTATGCATGTATGTGTGTATGCACACACATAAGCATGTACATGCCACAAACACATGTGTGGAGAGTTGGTTTTCTCTTTCCACAATGGGTTCCAGGAATTGAGCTCAATTGGGCCATCATCTTGCTGGATTAGTTTTTTCCCCTTTAAAAACAGGATTCTAACCCAATGTGATTACATGTGAATAAGAAGGCTCACCCTAGCGATTTCTCAGAAAATTAAGAAACAACCTACCTCAAGACCCAGCAGTACCACTTTTGGGTATATACCCAAAGGANAAGGAAAATGTGGTACATTTACACAATGGAGTACTACACAGTAGAAAAAAATAAAGACACCTTGAAATTTGTGGGAAAATGGATGGATCTTGAAAGCATCATATTGAGTGAAGTATCCCAGACCCAGACAGACAAATATCATATGTCCGCACTCATAAGTGGCTTTTAGACATAAAGAAAAAAAGAGCCTACAATTCACAATCCCAGAGAACCTAGAAAATAATGAGAACCCTAAGAGGATATACATGAATCTAATCTACATGCAAGTAGAAAAAGACAAGATCTTCTGAGTAAATTGTGAGCATGGTGGCCATGGGAGAAGGTAGGAGGGGAGGGGAGAGGAAGGGAGGAGAGCGAGAAAAAAACATATAGCTCAATAAAAACAATTTAAAAAAAGGCTTATCCTAGTAGCTTCATGCGTGGCCACATTGCTCTCTGAATACTATCTCACTAAGCCCAACATTTCATCTGCAGGGCTCAACTCACGCATGCCCTTCATTTTCTGATGATACAAAACAATAGTTGGATGGACAAAGGAAGAGTTCATGAGCAGCGAGAACACTGCCTCCCCAAATCGGGATCTGGCATTAGCACCAGCTTGAAGGTGTAGCTTCAGAAAGTGAATTTCATCTAAAACTGGAGATGTCCTTGTATTCCATATAGCTGTCACTGTTCTGATGATGACTCACTCTCCCAACAGGCACCCAATGTCAGGCTAACTTGGCATGTTGTTCCTGTGTCACTAACGTCATTCCTTCCTCAGTATCCCATGATGAACTAAAGGAAGTCCTGAATATATTTTTACCTAACTGAGTACAAGACTTATTTTTTTCTTTGTAAGAATTGTCTTGAGACTCAAAATAAAGTATAAATAAATGGGAAAAAGGGACTTGAAGAAGAAATAGAAAAAGAGGGAATCAAATCAAAGGCAGATGCTCCTGGAACATGGCGGCCAGAACTCCAGAGTCTGAGAGGAGAGAATAACTTGAACTCAGGGGCTGAAGACCAGTTTAGGCAATATAGCAAGACACTCTTAACAATGGGGGGGGGACAGGAGAGGCTTCAGATGAAGAAACAATAGAAGAAAAATATTTAATTAAGATGCTTGCATTCCAGACATTACTCATACTGAGAGATGGTCACAAAGAAAAGCTGTGTATTTGATGTCCTCACAAGAATAAGACCATGAGCCAGGTAAGTGGCTCACTGTATTAATTCCAGCACATGGAAGATGGGGGCAGAAAGACTGCCATGGGTCCAGGACAATCTGGGTCACAGAGTGAGATTCTGATTCCAGAAATAACATAAGAAAACAATAACATGAAGAACCTTAGGAGAAGACCGAGGGAATGGCCTGAGACTTGAATGTCCTTGATACCCAACCTCCACATGATCTAATGCCAACTGAGGACAGCTGGCCCCATACCTTAGCAAAGAAGAAGCAAAGCGCTGGATGACCTGAGTTTAAGCACGAAGTTATCTATAGTAAACTGTGACTAGCAACTGAAAAAAAATGTTTGAATCAGGATGAGTAAAAGGCTTAGTTAATACAACCAACATAAATTAGGTGTGTGAAAGGCTGAAGCACACTGGAGTATGCCATCAGTATTTGCTGACAATATGTAGGAAACACAATAGCATCATCTGAAAAACTGCTACCACAGAAAATTTAGTGGAACTGGCGGGGCATGAGTTGATGGCTTCCATAAACAACACACATGACACTGAACAAGATAAAGAGAGCTCAACAGCAATAGGAAGAAAACTTCAAGGCACTCAGACAGTGATGGGATGAAGGCTGAGGTGGGAGGACTCCCTAAATCCAGGAACTCAAAATCAATAAGGGCAAATCAACAAACAAAAACTATCAGATGTCCTGATCGTTCATAAAAAATTTTCACAACCATAAACATTTTATTTGTCTTAAGAAGTAAAATCTAATAAAAGAATAAGGAATGTTCTTAAAAGAAAGAATAAGTGAAACCACCCTATCCTATTAAAAATTAGCATGCATTATAGACTCTTATACTTAAAATAATATGAAAAGTTATACAAATAGGCAGGTCAATGGAACAGAACTGAAAGCCCAGAATATAGACCGACTACATTGGTAAATGAGTATGTGATAAAAATGACATCTTCAACCATCAGAGAGAGATTTGCCAACAAATATTGAGACAGCTGGAGGACACAGACTGACATACACACACACATGCGTGCACACATGCACACACACATGCAATTGCACACAAGGCAACCTACCTAGTATTACTTGTCCCTGATGGGAAAACACACCACCAATGATCTAGTCTTTAAAAAATTCTAATTCTGAGAGCACCTCAAGAATGACCAATTTACAGAAAGTACAGAGGGCAGAGGAACATATAAGCCACCACACAGGGGACAAATATCAAAATGCAGGCTATAGGTGGCCCAGCAGAACAAACTCATGGTATCATCCAGAAAAAAAGAAAAAGGAAAAGAGACAGAGAACAGCCATGTGGACTTCTGGGTAGATCCCTCAGTCCAGGTGCTCACTAAAACACAAACACCTCACGCCAATGTCTCTCCTCCTCAAGGTAATCCTGGTTTTAGCTTTATGTAAAAATTTCTGGAGATTTTTAAATTAATTTATAAGAAAATACCAATCTACATTCTTTCCTCTCCTCATAAAAATGTGTGTGCAGGACATGATGCTCTTGCTGTCTTTTTCTGGAGTCTGACAGCTTGTCCTCGCTCCCCTACTGCATATTCCTGACAACAGCCTTGCACCCTCCCAGCCACTCCCCATGTGGCTGCAGATGGGGTTGGCCTTCATTTAAAAAAGAAGGTCTGAGCCCGTCAAAAGCCATGCAGTGTTTGCCCTTACCTACAGGATCAAGTTCAACTCCCCTTCAGGGTACAACATTTGGTTTCTCTCATAAACTTGCTCTACTCCAGCCTTCCAGGGATCTGGTCTACCCTCCTCATTACAGATCCTACACCTGGGCCTGCCTGATACCAGCTAGATTTTTGAAGACACAAAGCACTGCCTTTCTTCTTTGTCCGAGGCTATTCCTTGACCTGGAATGTCTTTACAGCCCTTTGTTTACTGTTTCTGTTTCCTACCTGTCCTTCAAGGAGCAGCAGAAATATCACACATCCTTTTCGAAGCCTGCCTTCACCTCCCACAGGCCATCCACCAGGGACATTCTTCCTAGTAGAGCCCATTTCTCCCTCTGCTATGCCCACAGGTCTTCCCTTCCTTCGGAACTGTGATAGAGTACCCAGCACAGCACCACACTCCTACCCCTACCCCACTGTCAGTGTGCAATAAATGAATAATCATGCCTTACAACCAACCCAGCTCCTTCCCTAAGGGCTGTGTTCAAAGGATGGGATTTCAAAAAGAAAACAGCAAAAGTCAAGATTTGGAGGGTGGGGGACAGTCCAGAGAAACAAATTTATTGGCTTTTCTTCATCCCAGATGGTCTCTGAAATTAACATCTTGTATCATTTACACTGTACACCAAGAGCTGCTATGAGGCAGGTCTCCTTCCTCCAACAGAGATTAGCAGGCTTTCTGACTCCTTCAAGTAAGAATGAGCTGCCCTTTGGTGTGTGTACCATCTAAGCCCCATTGTCTGTTTCACCGTGAAACTGGGCTATGGAGAGCCAGGAACTGGCCACAACAGTAGAGACTTGAACTTGTGTCTTCCTAACTACACTGCTATGTTCCCTCCCCCAGGAAGCAAAGGACTCCGTCTCAGTTGTTCTTGGTCTGTGAATGAGGAAGTATCTGAACTAGCTTACCAAGTGACAATGACTTGGGTGTGGCTGATGGTAAAAGTATGGCCCAGCAGGAGCTGTGTCATTAGCCTCCAGTCCAGTATCTTGCCTGTGTGCCCAAAGATAGGCTGCATGTTGCCTTTACTCCCCCGTCCCACTTTTCTCTCTTTCAATCACGTATAATCTCCTACCATCTTTTCTTGTATTTCTTTCAACACGTATTCTCAATCAGTTCCTTAGATTACCTTCCCAGGGCAGGACCACAGAGTGCCAGGGGATCATTCATGTTTTCACAGGCTAGAGTGACCCTTACCCAATGCCTTTCACAACTTTTTACACTTGAACACTCCTGAATTACTGTCACCTTCTTACTTACTGGGCATCCCTGACATTGCAGGATTTCAGGTTCAACATATCTGAGCTCAATACCCGCATTGCACAGCAAAGAGAAAGATGAGTCTGCTTGTCCATCATCCCATTAGTTGATCACAGACCCTTGGCCACCCTAGTCTGGCTCGCTGCTACTCCCACCACAGCCAGATGCCTCCTCTTTCCTGTCGCTTGCTTCATCCCTTAATCTTGGATGCTGTTTTCAAATTTGTTTCAAAACAACCAATGGTCTGGTCCCCAGAGACCTCAAATGGAGACGTTTCCTGCATTCAGGAGGACTTCTTGATTCATCTTCAACTTCCCTCTTGCAACAGAGAGCAGAGATGGTGGGAAAATTCCTGCTTTCAACCTCAGGTGAATCTCTCCTCAGAAGGTTCTGAAGTGACTGACCCACCACTGATCCTTTCATATTGTCTCATGTTCAGGACACTACATTCAGGGCAATCAAGGTTAAAAGGTAGGCCAGGCTCCACTGCAACTGCTTGGCCAAATACCAGAAATGATGGCATATTTATTGTTCTGTTTCATTTATTTGGGGACAAATACCATTATAAAATGTTCTTGTGAGATTCTGCTTGCATTTTTATCCAAACCTTTGTGGGACACAAATTATTTTTGGCTATTATAAGAAAAAAAAATACCTGCGTATTCAAATACACAGCAGTCAAGGGTTGACGGGAGTCTCCCTTGACTCTGCACATTAAGACCTTTCGGCTGTGACTTTTTATGGAGACAGGGTCATTATAGCAGCCATCAAGTTAAAATGTGGTCATTTGGTTAGGGCTGTAACCCTCTAGAACTGATGCCCTTGCAAAAAGAGAGAAACTGCACTCAGACACAAATAGAGGAAGAGAAAGTGGGTGCCTACGGAGAGCATCATGGACAAGCCAGGGGCACCTGCTACTCCCAGAAGCCAGGGAGCAGGCTGAAGTGGGCCTCCCTCACAGAACTCCAAAGGAATCAGGGCTGCAGACAGCTGGATTTCAACCCCTGGCCTTCAGAATTGAGAGACAACTGATTTCTGTCACCCAGTGTGTGGTACTTATTATAGCCGCCCCCCTCCCCAGGGGACTAATACAATGTCAGATGAACAGAGTCTCCAAAAGCCTCCAGCCAGCACTGCCAGGAGTCCACTCCTGCTTAAGAGAGCTGGCACCCCTGTTAAGAGAAAAAAAGGTCTTGCTTACTGCAGAAAACACATCTAAAGAGCCCACTCATTTCAGAATCATTTCCTTATTCATTTCAAAACCAGTTTAAATGACAATTCTCACTCCAAGTACTCTTTTGCAAGCTAGAGTGTAGAAAGTAGAGACACCTGGGTGTGTACATTCTACACACGTGCGCGCGCGCGCGCGCGCACACACACACACACACAGAATCACCCTGTGTCAGGTCTTGAATAGGTAGGATGTTCCCCCAGTTGCTGGGGCTTCCCACTCATTCTTGTGAGCTTAGCAGATGAGTCTGGAGCAGCTGCTTCTTCAATCCACAGCATTGTCTTAAAAAGACGCTCAGAGTGAATTACAATTAGATTACAGAGCTGTCAAAGAGGGTTATAATTATAGCATTTGTTCATCACATTTACAAGCCAGACGTATATACAAAAGGAAGTGAACGCTGAAGAAAAAGCGTGAAAACCCACTCCACATTACTTACCTCAGCAGGAAATCTGACAGAGGGCCGAGGGAGAAGCTAGTCAGCAGCAGGCGAGGAGCCCCTTGCCACCAGTAGCTAGAGAAGTGGCTTTGTTTCTAGAAGATAGGGGACATGATCTGGTGGCAGCCTCTCTCCTTGGCAGTTGGAAGGGGAGGGCCAGCAAGGCTGCCATGACTCACCGACAACTACAGACGAGCAAGGGAGGAGCTGAGACCAAACCATGAGCAAGGTGGCTCCTGCCAGGAGGGTGAGCAAAGGGAGGCAAAATCAGGATGGCCAAGCCCGGCCCCTTGTTCTGGTCTCATCTATAAGAGTATATTAATTTACCCGGCAGCTCTTTAGCATGCAGCTCCAAGGAAGCTTGGAAGCCGTCTCACTTCTGCTAAAATGGCACAAAGAAAAGGAAGGAAGCGCATTTCTGCAGCCACTTACGCTAGTCAATTCCCTTACTAATCAATAATGCATTCTGCACCACAGGAAGGGTGATAGAACCCACTCAGTCACTCCCAACCTCGGTATCCCAGAGATAGAGCAAAGACAGTAATGTTTATGCAGTGAGCGAACTCCTTGAAGAAGAATGCTTTCAACAGCTAACCAGACTCCCATCCATAGATACAACCAACAGATACCCACCGTGTTCCTTGTATATGTAAGAGGCTATGCTAGAGACTAAGACAGGGAGGGTCTGGTGTAGGTTGGTTTCTCAAGAGCTCACAGGTCTTTTGAAGAAGTAGGACACACACAGAGGGAGAAAGTAAAGTGAGAATCCTCCCCAATATCATATACATACATATATACAATGATAACTACTAATTCAATTATATATGTAAGTGCAGTAGACTTAGTGTTTATGTGCCTCCCAAATTCATATGTTAAAATCCCAACCCAAGTCCAGTCCAGATAATGGTACTAAAAGATGGGGCTTTGTTTATGTGATTATGTGGAAGGCACCCTCGTGAATGGGATTAGTGACCTTATAAAAGGGACCAGAGTGTGATCCCTCACCTACTCCATCATGTGAGGTCGCAATAAAGAGGCATCTCTATGAGGATAGGGGTTCTTTCCAGACACTGAGTATGCCAGCACCCTGATCTATACACCTCAGCCTCCAGAACCTGGAGAAAGAAGCAAGCCCTCAGCTTATGCTATCTGCTTACAGCCATCTAAATAGACTAAAACAGGAAGTCAGGCAGAGAGGAAATGGCCTCTTCTTTTATAAGTGGGACTACACATAGCGATTTTGTAAAATCATCTTAGGGTTTGCCTGTTTTCTTTCTCCTAAAAATGTATTCTACTACACCAGTCCAGTACCTTTCCTTGCTATCAGACAGTGGTATTTCTATCACAAAAACTTCCATCAGAACACCATGAAAAGCTCCAACTCCATCCCCGGACTTAAACTACTGCTTAGCTATAGCGGAACGAATCTCTGGGGGAAAAGAAAAACGTCTCTACATTTTCTCTGAGCCACCTACTCCTGAGCTGTTATAAAAGACAGAAATTTCTATGCCTTTTCTATTGTAATTATTTGGGGGGGTCCTCAACTTTCTATGTTTGGGCTTATTAACTAATAGATATATTTGAATTGTATTTGTAATCCACTTCCTTTATCAGAAAATAGCAATGCAGAAGAGTTAAATGACATTTACAAATTACAAAAAAACAAAGAGAAGATTCTTTTAGCCAACCTTAGATCTTTTGGTGGTGAGAATCTCACATTTCTATAAGCTGTAGAGAAAATGTGAGGCAGACACACTTGCACACTTATTATGTAGCGCGTTTGCACATCTGTCTATTCACATATGAGCTCTGAGTTCACAGGGACAAAACTGGGCAGGGGATTAGAAAAGGCCATCTCAAAATCATCAGAAGCAGCAAATAGATCTGAGGATCTAGACAAGGAGGTAAACACGAGCCCTGTTTTATATAATGGAGAGTGGACTTTCGGAGTCCCAGCCTTCTCCCAACATGTGTTTACACACATGCACGCATGCACACATGCACTGCTGTGCTTGCAGACAAGGTATTTAAGCAGCTTATAAAACAATAATGGGACTAGGGAGATAGTTCAGTTGGTAAAAGGCCAACTTCGCAAACATGAGAACCTGAGTTCAGATCCCCAGAAGCCATGTAAAAAGCCGGATGGGATGGTGTACACCCATAACCCCAACACCAAGGGAAGAGGAGAGACAAGACTATCCCTGAAACTCATTGGCCAGACAGCTTGGCCTAATTGGTGAGCTTTGGGCTCAATGCAAAATGCTGTCTGAAAAAAAAGTGGGAAGTGATAACAAACACATACACACATACAGCATAATACACATAACACACACA
>LOJH01024689.1:2041-12963 GCA_001685095.1 Ellobius talpinus
GAAATTTTTTAATACTAATAATAAAAAAGAAAAAAAGAAAGAAAAAAAGAGAGATACAAGAAAATAGAGATAACCCCAGGAATCTTATCAGACCACCATGGATTAAAGCTGTATTTCAACAACAGAAAGCATACAAACTCATGGAAACTGAGCAACTCTCTACTGAATTACCACTGGGTCAAGGAAGAAATAAATAAACTGAAGACTTCCAAGAATTCAATAAAAATTAATGCACCACATACCCAGACTTATGGGATACAACACAAGCAATGTGCTAAGACTAAATTTCATAGCACTATATGCTTTCATAAAGAAATTGGGAAGATCTTACTAGGTGGTGGTAGCACACACCTTTAATCCCAGAACTCAGGAGACAGAGGCAGGTGGATCTCAGTGAGTTTGAGGCCAGCATGGTCTACAGATTGAGTTCCAGGACAGGCTCCAAAGTTACAGAGAAACTCTGTCTCAAAAAAAAGGAAAGATCTTACATTAGCAACTAAGAGCCTGCCTGAAAGCTCTAGAACAAAAGAAGCATACACATCCAGAAGGAGTAGACATTAGTAATGTGGGATGCTGCAAATATGTGTTGCTTTTACTGCATGATGAATAAAGTTGCTTTGGCTTATAGCAGGGCAGAATATAGCTAGGCAGAAAAGCCAAATAATAGAGAGAGAAAGAGTGTGGAGTCGAGGGAGATGCCAGCAGCAGTCACAAAAGCAAGATGTGGGGTAACAAGCCACGAGCCTCATGGTAAAATATAAAGTAAAAAAAAGAAAATGGATTAATTTAAGTTGTAAGAGCTAGTTAACAATAAGCCTAAACTAATAGACTAAACGGTATGTAATTAATATTAAGCCTCTGAGTGGTTATTTTAAAAGCTCCTGCAGGACCAGGAATGAAAGAAACCTCAAGTTACACAAGAGAAAATAATCAAACTCAGGGCTGAAAATAACAAAATAGAAACAAAGAAAATAAAACAAAGCATCAATGAAACAAAGAGCTGGTTCTTTGAGAAAATCGACAAGATAGATAAACCCTTATCCAAACTAACTACAAGGCAGAGAGAGAACATCCAAACTAACAAAATCAGAAACAAAAAGAAGGACATAACAGACAGTGAGGAAATCCAAAGCATCATTAGGACATACTTCAAAAACCTGTACTCCACAAAATTGGAGAATATAATGGAAAAGAACAATTTGCTTGATAGATACCACTTACAAGAGTTAAATGACAATCAGATAAATAATTTAAATAGAAGTATAGTCCCTAAGGAAATAGAGTCAGTCATTAAAAGTCTCCAAAAAATTTAAAGCCCAAAGCCAGATATTTTTAGCACAGAATTCTTAGAACTTCAAAGAAGATTTAATACCAAAATTCCTCAAATTATTCCCCAAGATTGAAACAAAAGAACATTCCCAAATTTATTTTATGAGGCCACAGTCACCCCAAATCCAAACAGCAAGAAGATTCAATTAAAAAAGATAATTACAGACCAGTTTCTCTCATGGACATCGATGCTGCAAAAATACTGAATAAAATACTCATAAACCAAATCCAAGAACACATCAAAAAAAAATCATCCACCATGATCAAGTAGGCTTCATCCCAGAGGCGTAAGAATGGATCAACATATGAAAATCTGTCAATATAATCCACTTAATATATATAAACAAACTGAAAGAAAAAAATCATGATCATCTCACTAGATGCTAAAAAAAGCCTGTGACAAAATCCAACATCTCTTCATTTATCAGGGATACAAAGAACATTCCTAAACATAACAAAGGCAATTTACAGCATGCCTATATCCAGTGTCAAATTAAATAGAGAGAAATTCAAAACAATTCAACTAAAATCAGGAACAAAGCAAAACTGTCCCCTCTTTCCATATCTATTCAATATAGTACTTGAAGTTCTAGCTAGAGCAATAAGACAACTAAATGAGATCAAGTGGAATCAAATTAGAAAGAAAGAAGTCAAAGTATCACTACTTGCAGATGATTTAATAGTATACATAAACTACCAAGAAAATTCTACCAGGCAACTCCTACAGCTGATAACCACCTTCAGTGAAATGCCTGAATTCAAGATTAACTCAAAAATATCAATTACCCTTCTACTGATTTACACAAATGACAAACAGGCTGAGAAAGAAATCAGGGAAACAACACCCTTCCCAATAGTGACAAATAATATAAAATATCTTAGGATAACTCTAACCAAACAAGTGAAAGACCTGTATGATAAGAACTTCAAGTCTTTGAAGAAAGAAATTGAAGATATCAGAACATAGAATGACCATTTTACCAAAAAGCAATCTACAGGTTCAATGCAATCACCATCAAAATCTCAACACAATTCTTTATGGGCCTTGAAAGAACAATTTTCAACTTTATATGGAAAAACAAAAATCCAGAATATCTAATACAACCCTGACCAATAAAAGAACCGTTGGAGGTATTACCATCCCTGATTTCAAGCTGTACTATAGAACTATAGTAATAAAGGCCACATGGCATTCATTGATATAGAAATAGTCAGGTTGATCAATGGCATCAAAAACAAAGACCCAAGCATAAATCCTCACACCCATGGATATCTGATTTATGACAAAGAAGGCAGTAATATAGAATATAAAAAGAAAGCATCTTCAATAAATGGTGCTAGTCTAGCTGGATGTCAACATATAGACGAAGGCAAATAGATCAATATCTACGACTCTACACAAAACTCAAGTCCAAGTGGATCAAAGACCTGAACATTTAAAACCGGATACAGTGAACTTGATAGATTAGACAGTGGGAATAGCCTTGAATGCATTGATATAAGAGACAACTCCCTGAACAGAACACCAGTGGCTCAGGCACTAACATTGAAAATAAATAAATTAGACTTATGAAACTGAAATTTTTCTGTAAGGCAATGGACACTGACTGTCAGCTGGACAAAATGACATCCTCCAGAATTGGAAATATTTTCACCAACCCCACAAGTGACAGAGGCATAATATCCAAAATACATAAAGGACTCAAGAAACTAGACATCAACAAACCAAAATCCAATTTAAAATGGGGTCCAACTGGGCTGTGGTGGTATACACCTTTAATCCCAGAACTTGTGAGGTAGAGGCAGGCAGATCTCTGTGGGTTCAAGGTCAGCCTCATCTATGGAGTGAGTTCAAGAACATCCAGGACTACACAGAGAGTCCCTGTCTTGAAATAAAAAATGAGGTAAAGATCTAAACAGAGAATTCTCAACAAAGGAACCTCAAATGGCAGAAAAACAAAGAAATATTCAACAGCCTTAGCAAATCAAATGATCCTGAGATTCCATCTTAAACTGTCAGAATGGCAAGTGACAAATGTCAAAAACACAAGTGACAACTCATCCTGGTAAGGATGTGTAGCAAGGGGAACACTCTTTCATTGATGGTGGGAGTGCAGTCACTATGAAAATCAATATGGAGATTTCTCAGAAAATTAGATATCAATCTACCTCAAGACCCAGCTATAACATTCCTGGCTTGTACTCAAAGAACACTCCATCCTACCACAAGGACTCTTGCTATATTAAACTTGCTCAACTATATTAATAACAGCTTCATTCATAATAGCCAGAAACTTAAAAAAAAACTATATGTCCCTGAATGAAAGAATGGAAAAAGAAAAAAAGTAGTACATTTGCACAATGGAGTATTACTCAGTTGTTAAGAAGATGACATAATGAAATCTGAAGGCAAATGGATGGAACTAGAAAAAAAACTATTCTGAGTGATGTACCCCAGAACCAGAAAGACAAGCATGGTATTTATTCACTTATAAGTGAACATTACCTGTAAAGAATAATCATGCTACAATTCACAAACCCAGAGAGGCTAGGTAACAAGGAGGGTCCAAAGGGGCTCGCATGAATCTCCCTGGGAAGGGGAAACAGAATAGATTTTATGGATGGACTGGAGACCGGTAGGGATAACATGATGGATTGGGTATGGGGTGGAGGAAGAGAGTACTGAAAAAGACAATTGGAACTAGGGGGCATTTCAGGAAACCTAAAGCAATGAAAATTCCCAGGAATCCCTGAGAATGACCCCAGATAAGACTCCTACTAATGGCACATATGGAACCTGAACTGGTCATCTTCTGTAATCAGACAAGGCTTCCAGTGAATAAACTGGGACACCAACCCAGCCACAAATCCCTTCAACCTCCAATTGGTCCTGCCTGCAAGACGTGATTGGGTAAAGGTGGTGCAGAACTTGTGCAAGTGACCAACCAGGGACCGGTCCATTGAGACCCATGCTATAAGAGGGAGCCCATGACTAAAATTCCCAAGAAGGCCATGCATGGACCAGAGACTGAATAGTCCAGAGATCAAGGATAGAACCACCAAGTATGAAGGGCAAAAGAAGAAAAAAAAAAGTCAGTGGAATGATCCCTAATGGTACTGTCCTAAACTCGTAGACTGTCATAACAGTCATCAGAGAGGCTTCAGCCCACAACTGACAGAAGCAGATGCAGAGACCCACAGCCAAACATATGGCAAAGCTTGGGGAAAACTGCCACAGAATCCACTAACCAGGGTTCATAGAGGCTCACAAAGACAGAATCAACAATCAGGGAGCCTGTATGTGACTGATAGAAAAAAATAGAACATGTATACACAAGAAAATAACTGAAACAAATACATGGTACTGGAGATCCAATTAAGAACAGGAAGAAGAATTTGGACAGGCTCTTTAGAAAGTCATGTATGCAGAGAAAATATCTGCAGGTAAAAAGATGTTTAATTTTTGTTCATCCTTGAATATGCATTAAAGCTCTGGCTCCAAACTCATGAGGACAACTGCCACTAAAGAGGCTGTGTGGCCATGCTGAGGAGCCTCACCTCAGAAGCCAGGCAAGAACTTGAGGCGGGAACCAGAAACAGAAATGGTAGAGGAGGGCTGCTTGATGGCTCACTCTTGCTTGCTCCTAGCCCCTGCTCATCTAGCTCCATTTCACAGCCCAGGCAACCTACTTATGGATGGTTCTTCCCACCATGGGCTGTCCAGTGCCGCATCAACCATCAGTCAAGACAATGTCTCACATTCCGGTGCTGAGCCAAACTGTGACTTGGGAAATCCCCCAATTCAGACTCCCTGAGATTTTTGTCATCTCTTACTCTAATAAATACCTTGTCCAAAAGCAACTTGGGGAGGAAAGCCTTATTTCATCTTACAGGTGACAGGGCATCATTTAGGGAAATTAAGGTAGGAGCCAAGGCAGGAACTGGGTGGCAGGAACTAATCAGAGACCATGGAGGAACAATGATTACTGGCTTGCCCAGCGCCTCATAGCCCAGACCCATCTGCCTAGGGATGACACCACCTACAGTGGGCTTGGCCTTCCTACATCAAGCATTCATCAAGAAAATATCCCAGAGCCATGCCCATAGGCCAATCTGATGGAGAAAATTTGTCCATTGAGATTCCCTCTTCCTAGGCATGTCTAGTTTTTGTTTAGGTAACAAAAACAAGCAAGTATACAATTTGAAAGCTGCACCTAATAAGGACAGGACCCCTCAAATCTCTGTCACTTCTCTGTGCATACATGTGTCCATGCATTTAGCACATTTTACTAGAATGACCCCTTCACATTTTCTTTTTCATCTAATTATATGCTACAAAAAGACAGAGGACTTTAAAAAAATGTAACACCCAGCATGCATCACAAGTCTTGAACATTTATTGGTATTCAAAAGTATTTGCTGAACACTCTTACTGTTTTACCATTAGAAGGATTAACTTTCATTGTAAGAAATGCTGGCAGAGCATCCATCTGATGACTTGACCCAAAAGATCATAATGAGTTCCAAAGGCAAACAAAATCATAGTCCTAGAACTTGACAAAGATGGCCCACATAAGCTCTATTTCCACAAAGTGTCATGCTGGCCTTGATAGCTTCACTTTGATTCGTTCTTTGTTTGAATTTTGGTTCAATATATATCCTCTTCCATATATCCTAGAGAGTAAGTTTCTAGAATTATTTTCTTTTACAAAAAATATTCATTTTTTATTTTTGTGTATATTTGTATGTGCACGTGAACACGAGAGTCCAACTGCCCTCAGAGGCTATAAAAGGTTTTAGATTCCCTAGAAGTGAAGCCACAAGTGATTGTGAGCCACCAGATTTGGGTGCCTGTACTATACTCAGGTCCTCTGCAAAAGCAGTATGTGTTAACCTCTGAGCCATCTCTTCAACCCCTAAATTTATTTCCTTAAAACTGATATTATGTAATTTCTCTTTCCCATGTAAAAATATCTCTCCTTAGATCTGAGCTGTTTTTAATAATAACTTCATGCTATAGTATAATGCACATATTAGCTTACATAACTCTAGACTATGGGTAAAAAAGAGATCTAAAAACTGCAATGTCCAATTTAAGATTGGGGAAATTTAAGATCATTTTCCCTTCAATTCGTCCCTCTAGTGGTTGGTTCCACACTACTGCTTAGGGCTGAGGTGGTGGCAATATCACTAACATGAAAGTTGTCCTAGTCTTTGTCATCCTACCATGGACTGAAGAAAGAAGGGGTGCCTCGGTTAGGGTTTCTATTGCTGCGATGAAACACCATGACCAAGAGCAAGTTGGAGAGGAAAGGGTTTATTTGGCTTACACTTCCAGATCATAGTCCATTGTTGGAGGAGGTCAGGACAGGAACTCAAACAGGGCTAGAACCTGGAGACAGGAGCTGATGCAGAGGCCAGAGAGGGTGTTGCTTACTGGTTTGCTTCACATGGCTTGCTCAACCTACTTTCTTATAGAACCCGGGACCACCAGACCAGGGGTGGCCCCACCCATCATGGGCTGGGCCCTCCCCCATTGATCACTAATTAAGAAAATTAAGAAATTAAGAAAATGCCTTACAACTGGATCTCACAGAGATGTTTCCTCAGCTGAGTCTCCTTCCTCTGATGACTCTTCCTTGGGTTGACACAAAACCAGCCGGTAAACGAAGGGCATGTGATGGGTGTTCGGACCATTCCGGAACTAGCATGTGTCATGCCTACTCCCTCTTCACAGGCAATCGTTGACTTACGATGCTGCAATGGCCACCAGGGAGCCTGGAAGCACCAGCCAAGCAATCACAGTGCAGCTACAGTTTAAGCAAAAGGAGACATGTTTTGGTGGCTAGCTCACATGTTTTGCTGCTTGTGTATTTGCCAGAATTTGTTGCAATTTTTCTCTACTACTGGCTCTGAATTTCTTATCTGTCCTTACTACCAGTGTTGTTACCATACTAACAGCAGGAAGTGGAAGTAAGATTCAATAAGCATGTTCGTTTTGCTCTTCTCTGCAGGCTGTGACTTGACTCCTTGTATTTTTCGTTAGGACATAGGTAGGCAGGCTCCTTTTTCTCCATCATTCCTGAATCAGCAGTAGCTATAATCTGGTGTGATTGCTCTTTCCTGTGCCTCTCTGCTGAATGTAGAATTATCACTCATCACTAATTTTAATTTACTTTTCTGTGACCCCCAGAAATCTTCCAATTCTGTTATATATTTAGTTACATGTACTCTTCTCTGAATTAGCTCTTTGCATCCCCTGCCTATCTCTTCAGCTGCTAATTTATCTTTCTGCTACTGGCTTTATCTTGCTGAATTTACATTTTTTAAAATGAAAACACAAGAGATTTTGTAGGCTTGAAAATCTTGCCTTTCAGACTTATCTTCTCATCCTCCTCTCTTTTTCATGAAAATCACTAGCGCTAGCATATTCTACAGGGTAAGGTCTCAAGTATGGCAGAACATCCCTGAGTTCTACTGTGTAATCCTGGGCTTAGCTTGATTTTACAAACAGAGTAATGGGTCCTGCATGCTAACATTTCATTTAACAGTTTTAAAATCTGTCCACAAAGCTTAGACATCAACAAGTCTTTTTGTGAAGAAACACAAAATTCCCTGCTTTCTAAGACTCTGCCATGCCTGCACACAAACTGCAGAGGACTATAATTCCTGTGGGAGGAAGTACTCGATTCTCTGGTAATGAAAAAGCGCCCCCAGTCAAATAGTGTGTGGATTTGAGGTTGATATGCTACACATTTGACAAACCTAATTTGTTCCCCAAGGATATGTAATCAGCATTGCAAAATCTCTCATACAACATGGGGCTGAGTTTGCATAATCTTCCATTCAGCATTCAGCAGAGTGCATCCCTGAGACTGAATAACTATGTCTACCTTTCTTTAGAGAGCTCAGAGAAGTTCACAAGCCAGAATTAAGCCAGAAAGCATTTATGGGGGTATGAGGCGAGGCGAGGCGAGGGCAAAACATTGTTTTCTTTTTAATGCACAAAGAGCAGGGTAAGAACTGCTCAAGAGTCAGAGCTGGTTACAGACAGAAGTGCTGACTATGTCAGGGAAGGCTCCAGCCAGTTCTCCTCCTCTATATCAGGGAAGGCTCCAGACAGGAATCCTCTTCTACTCTGGCCATTTAAGAGGGAGATCTTGGGCCCTCTTCTCTTAACAAATGCAAGCAATATAGAGCCCTGTGTCTGGCCAGTGAGCAGATAACAGGGTAATATCATTCAAGTGAGCACCCGCCTTATTCCTTCCAAGGCAGTGTCAGACAAAAGGAGACAGGAAAATTAAAATCTTTTTGCATGACTTGTTATCTCTTCCTGAGAAAATGAAAAAGTTCAGTTTGAAATACTACTAAAAATTGGATTTTGAATAATTTGACTCAAGTAGGAATATCATTTTAGTTTCTTTATGAAGGTATGAAAGGGGGGGCAATATTTAGAATGGCTGGCAGAATTCAATATACATTTTAAAATACAGACAATTAGTAGAAGATAGTTTTCTTCCCAAGCAGTTAGAATTCTGCCTCATTTAATTGCTATAGTAACTATCAAATTGTTTATAGCTAGCACATTGAGTATGGTAATGATGAATGCAGCAATACTCTAAATGTCTGGGTTATACTTACAAATTTTACAAAATATATGGACACTGAACTATTTATTTAGTTGTAGGCATTTTAGAATGTGTTTTTCTTCAATGCTTCCTTTGAGGACTGAGGAAATAAATTACTTTTTAAATAATGTTTTCCAAAATGTTACCCATCCTACTTGGTATTGGAGAAGGCATGTAGGCTGCCCCGCAAAAGCGCCTCCCTCTGCATTATTTGCAAGTTTTCATCTTTCCTCTCACATCCTGGCACCATCCGCACTGCCCTGGGCCTCCTATCTTCACTGGTAACATTTTAGGGCATATTCCCACCACCAACGAATGCAAGCAAACTTGCATTCTTGACAACACCACTGTCAAGACTGACATTTACCTTTTACACCCAAAACAAAATCAACTCCTCTTGGGATGAGATATCAAGTCCCATGTGACAATATAATCAGTGTCTAATTCTGGCATCTGTGTTTCCCATACTTCTTATGTATTGTTTGCTTTCTGAGACAGGGTCTCACATATCCCAGGTTGACCTGGAGCCTGCTGTGTAGCTGGGCATCCTCTTGCACTTCTGATTTCTCTGCCTTCCCTTCTGCACATTGGCATAGCTAGCACCAAGTGTCACCAAGGCCAGTTTTTTGCAACTTGAATCAAACCTAAGGCTTCACATAAGCTAGTGGGTACTCTATCAACCAAGCTATATCCCCTGCAGTGGCTGTGTGACTTTGAACATTATCTTCAGTTATATACAAATATGACTATTGAGAATTTGTTCCTAAAATAATAAAATATTTTAGATATACTATTTATGGCAATGGAAAGCTTTCCTGGCATGGTAATATTTCCTAGAAAATTGTCAATCATGTAGCTGTGGGAAGCCAATGGGCTTTAGGACTAGGCAACATAATAAGCAAATACAAATCAATATATTGATATTAACAAGATGATATTCTACTTTTTCTATGTTATTCTATAAGGAATAAAATATACATAATAAACAAGACAGAGATTGGCATTAAATCCATGTGAACTCTTTCTAATTCTCCTTTTCCTAGCATAGTAAAGAAACTGAGCTATTTTAAGATTCATATCTATTCTAGCATTTCAACTCTGTGAAGCAAGAGGAGTTTTTAGTGATCAGTCTAAGAAACATTCTCTCAACGTAGAGTTTTAATTTTGGACAATGTAGTAACATTCTCATAACAAAGGTTTCTTTTGTGGGCCCTGTTATGCATGATTCCAATCCAAGGTTTTATGATCTGATCTGATGTAATTTAATTTAGTACAACTCCACTATCAGTACTATGAGATGGGAAACATTTCATTTTTAACAACTATGTAGCCATTTTTAAACTTTTAAATGCTTTAGCAGTTTTTCTTTAAGTAATGATTTCCCAGAATAGCCCTTTAGTCATGGTTAAGCTTTGCTTTTAGAAATGTGTAGAAACTGGAAATAGTCCAAAGAGAAGCAGTCAAAATGAATAAAGGGGCAGAAAATAAATTATCTCAGAAAAAGTTGGAGTTAAAAATGGAAAGCAAAGGTGTTATATAGTGGGTCTAATTCACAAAGCTCTCTTACAAAATCAAAGTCAATGGATTTGCAAAACTGTCATGGAAAAGTGAGAACACAAACACACAGACACACAACACACACTTCTCAACACACATTCTCACACTCACATACACTTCTGAATCAAAAGGAGCAAGAAGCCTCCAAGGTCTCTCCCTAACATTGTGATTTATCTTCAAACTTGAGATCTAAGCTGGAAACATCCCACAACATTTGAGCTGACTCAAACCAGGCAGTAGGAATGAATGCTCTAGGGGTGTGGAGCTTCAGTCCAGAGCATCTCTTTAGAATTATTATCACATGTACTCACTCATAGGTGGTTTTTAAACATAAAGCAAAAAAAGAGAGAGAGGTTAGACAGCAATGAGGACCCTAAGAGAGACTTACATAGATCTAATCTACATGGG
>LOJH01024690.1:0-19021 GCA_001685095.1 Ellobius talpinus
ACTTCAGGTACACACACACCATTGTGGCTCTGAGCAGCACTGTTGAGGTTTCCCAGAGCAGGGCCTGGCCCCAAACTTGAAAGAGTTTGTGTACCAACTTAGTGTATAGTCAGAACGCGATTTGGGGTGCTCATCCCCACTTTTTGTAATTGGAGACGGAGGTGGAACTGGGGCTTCCGGTGGGGAGATAATGTTGAATTCTTGAAGGTCTCACTAAGGCAACAGACTGCTGTGCCCGAGGACTGTGCAGTAAACTGATTACAATTATAATGCGAATTAACACACCAGAGACTTCCCAAATTCAGTTTTAATTTATAGTGTTCCTTGGAATAAAGATAAACTTGTAATCGAACAAAAGTAAACTCCTGCCTACACAAAGGTGAAATAGCAGCCATAGTAGGCAGCTGTTTAGTTTTAATCCAGCAAGTCCCACCGTGGACCACGTAGTTTTCTTGAATGAATGAATTTCACTTGGAATTTTCAGTGCTGCGAAGGCAGTGAAAAACACGAGTGGTACTGCTTACAGGTTTCACGGATAAAATCCAAAAGAGGTAGCTTATAATCTGTGACTTTCTTCTGCACTGATTTCTCTCCAGTGCTTCGTAGATGGATGTGGGAAGAGAGGTTTAGGATCCGTCCCTGCCCCAGGAAAGTAGGTCACCTTAACCTTTTGGTTCCACCACTCTCCCTAACCCTTGTTTATTTGAGGGCATGACAGTCTGGACAGTGGGCTTCATAAGGGATATAGGAGAGTTTATTATCCAGGACTGAACTGGGTCAGGCTGTGCCAAGTTTTTTACCTGAACCTTTAGCTTTTCTAGGGCTCCGTTTAGCATCTCCTTAAAGACACTGCGTGTTTGCTTTTTACCTTTTAAGACATCCTCCGATTTGGTCCCTGGCCCTGTTCCTTTCCCTTCTGACCACGGAACTAAAACACTCTCTCCCTCAGGGAGTCATCTGAGTGCCCTCCCTTGTTAGGACACCTGCAGGGAGTGGCAAGGCAGGGATTTGGGTGCCAGCCGAAGCACAGGGTGTGGTGTGGGAAAGCTGCTGTACCAACTGGATTCCAAGTCATTTACCTTACCATGTTCTTCTCCAGTCTTGCTTGAGCACGGAGACGCCGTTGCTTTTAAGAGCTGCCCTTTTTCAGAGAACAGAAACCACGTGCCTTTGTGACCTTCTTGTGTAAGTTCATCCTTAGAGAAAACCCTGTTAAGTTTTGCCACTGTGGGCAGTTTTAGGAACCTCTTGTTTTGCTCACAGAGGTAGTTGTGTGATCTTATTTAAAACTTCTGAGGTCCATTTCTGAGTTCTTGGTGGTCACTGACACCCAAGAATATGTGTTCATGAGAAACAGGGCCATACACACATATGTGGACGACATCGGAGTGTGCGACTTCTGACCTCTTGCTGTTGTAAAAGTGGTACTCATATCTGTGGCACCTGGGTACTTTTGCAGAATTGTTATTTTCATGAGGAGTCAGGGTATGGCTTTCTTAAACTGACCATCCTGTTGATATCTGAATGACCAGACCAAATTTATGATTTCAGTGTCCATAGTGTACACAGGACATGACATGTTTTAGGGTGTTCGTTTGCTAGGGCTATGACCTTGAACAGGCTTTGGATCTCTCAAGTCTTACTCCTCAAATGGAATCTATCTCACACTTATAGTATGTATTTTATTTGAAATAAATCCAGACTCTTAATTGGGCTACAGGATTGTTACATCGGTTTGAACCTTGTCTTATACCACAGTTATATCCTGACCCTTCAATTCCTCAGGATTCCACACTGTTCTCCAACACCCAGCCTTGATACACTGGTTCTGTTAACTCTCAGTGTGTACCAGTGGCTACTTATATGGGAGGGTTTTTCCTAGGCCTTAAAGCCAGTGTCCACTCTTCAGAGAACCTTCCTAAGTACCTTGGAGTAACAAACTGGCATGCTTCCTTTAGACATTGCCGACTGTTCTATTCTCTTCTTTCTGCTCTGTTCTCATACAGGTTCCATGAGGGTAATAGCCTGTGATAGTCTCTTTTCCCTTTGTGTCCCCAACACATTCCATGGAACTTGGCTACTTCCCCCTTTTTGTCCTTAACATATCCTGTGGAACTTGCACACTGAACAGGGACCTGGTATGCAGAAAGTATATGCAGTTCTCATCACGTTAAAGAAAGAGGCTCACTGTGTAGATGTTAGTTAGCCTTTGGTGGTGTTTGTCTTTGTTTAGGCTGATCTGCTTAAGTGAATAAATCATGACACTAGTAAAATCAAAACCCTTGTGTCCACATGACATAAACAACCCTTCACAAAGAGAACCGTTTCCCCGTGGAGCCATAACGTGTGTGAGTTACTCATGAACCAAACCAGCTTATGGCACAGATGGACAGATCGACCTCACTTTCGTTAAGTGTGGTTGTTTGTCAGTGTGGAAAGTAACTATTCTGTAGCATATTTCCTCACTGTTCCTTTACATAGCTTTGTGAAGTCAAGCCTCAGTTATGTGGATCCTCTTGGCAGCCTCAGTTTTTAACAGATAATCAAGCAAGAAGAAAAAACCAATTTGTAATTAGACATGCCAGACAGTTAGAAGACTGATTGCAACAGTCTTTCACTGAAATACAAATCTAGATTGAATTTTAACACTTTGATTTTGTAGAATAGCTTTTTAAAAAGTTATTTGTTTTATCTGTAAAATAATAGTTTCTGAGAGATAGGTTGAAAAATTGAGAGTGTATGTGACTAGGTTGATGTTTAGCATATTAGCAAGTGATAATAGTAATTAGTTTAAAATATGCTTGGGCTGGTCAGCAGGAATATGCCGAGGAGCCAGCAAAGTCTCCATATGATAGAAACATTCTTGCTAAAGAAGTCCAATATGGGAAAAGGGTATAAGACACCATGGCAAGAGAAATGGACATGACGGGAAAGCGGCTAGGCGTCCACACAGATAGCTGGTAGTGTACAAGTTGCTGGGATGTGTGTGGGGTCACAAGTCACAGTGTGGGTGCCAGTGGGAACTTGGCTGTGGGTTCAGTAGTCTTAGGTGGTATAAGTCCTCTCCAAAGTTCCTTGACATGTGGTGTGAGGCTGTCTTCCTTCTTATAGCCACCACACTAAAGTATTGTCTTAAAATTTTGAAGATAGATTATCACATTTTCCCATAGCCAGCTCTTGGACATTAGAGAAGAAAAGAAAGAAATGATGGACTATAAGACGTCACTGAAGACCTTAGTGGCAGTGGGAGCTTGTATTTAAACTACTTCCTTACAAAGGCTCCTATTAGATAAAAGACTTTTATCAGAAAATTAATCATTTAGTTTTGATCTTTGTAATTACACAGATAAGCTTGGTTTACTAAGTGATTCAGAGAGCCAGTCTTTGCTGTAGACTTCATTCTGACCATAGTATCAGAAGTCTTAAGTGGTTGAAGCAACAGGGTTAACAAACAGACTAAGATAAATTCTCATTTGTGATATACTACTTTGCATGTGTGTTATTTTATTTTGATATTTATAATGCATTCTAAAAAGTTTAGCTCTGGGTTTTTTGTTTGTTTTGTCTTTTTTTTTTCCAAACAGGTTTCTCTGTGTAACCTGTCCTGGAACTTATTTTGTAGACCAGGTTGACCTCAAACTCACAGAGATATACCTGCCTCTGCCTCCTGAGTGTTGGAATTAAAAGCGTGTTGTCTCCATGCCCAACAGGCTTTGTTTTCAACTGAAATACTACCTTCTTCAATTAGTACTTGTCTGTTGGCATCCCTTTCAGGGATGAAACAAACAAACCATATTTAGGGAATATCACAGATTGGCAGAATAAGTGGGAAGTGTCTGGATTTTTGTGCTTTTATACATCTATAAAATTATAATTTCAGGCTAGACGGAGTTCAAGAGATTATAATAAGAGTTCAGGGAGGATAACAGTTTGAGGCACTGTTAATCCTCTTCCCAGAATCCATTATATGGGCTTGCAAGAATGCCAGAGAATGTGGAAGATTCAAGGAGAGCCGCTGAACAGTTGGGTTGACAGTCTTGGAGATTAGAAATCTATGCCACTGTCACCCAGCCTTCACTGTTACCTTGGGCCAGCGACCACTTGTTTATAGCAGTTGTATGTCTCTAGATTTTTTTTGTAGTTTTTGAATTGTCTATTAAATATTAAAGCTTCACAATGATATATTGTATGAATTCTTATTGGTCTTAATATTAAAATCTCAGTCAGATATAGGGGTAAATTCTGCAAGATCAGAGAAGCAGAGCAACCAGCCACTAGTTCTTAACCTCTACTGAATCCTCAGACCGAATGCACTGAGCTCCTGTCTCCTCTGTCTTTATTCCTCTTCGCTCAGCCATATCCCTTCCTGTCTCCACCTTTCTAGTGCTGGGATTAAAGGTCTGTGATTTGCAAGTACTGGGATTAAATGTGTGAGCCATAACCACCTAGTTCTGTTTCTCTAGATTGGATCAATTTTGTGTAGCCCAGTGTGCCCTTGAACTCGCAGAGATCTGTCTGCCTTTGCCTCCTGAGTGCTGGGATTAAAGGTGTGTGCCACCACTGCTTGGCCTCTATAGCAAACTAGTGGCTTAGTTTTGCAATCTGGACCTAAGGGAAGCTTTATTTGTTAGATCACAGATGAGGTATTATATGTCTTATCATTATTCTTTTATTCTTAGAATATAATATTCCATTGATTTTAAACTTAAAAGACTAAACTTTTCTTTATAATTTCTTCCCCCTCATTTTTGTGAGTTTTCTTCTCTGAAGCTCTTTGTTGGCTACAGGAAGTCCTAGATTGGTTTATTTATTAGTTATTTTCTCAGGTTTTCATGTCAATCTTTTAGGAGTGTTTTTGTTGTTGTATTTAAATGTTTCACAATGAATTTTGGTTTTCTTAACCTCCTGCACCCCTATAAAAAGTAACTTTGGACTTGTTTCAAATTTGTCATCTTTTCTCAGGCCTGTTTCTTTTTGTCTTCCCTCCTAGAAGAATTGAATTTACTTGGTTATATTTTTGAGTGCTAGATCTGGAAAGCAGGACTTGGCACATGGAAGGCAAGTGCACTGTCACTGGGTGCCGCAGCTCAGGCTTGTCTACACAGTTAACATTGCTCCCGTTAGACATACTTTTCTTTTGCTTTCAGGTTTTCATTGTGTATGGGGGAATGGTAGTATGCTCGTCAGATTTTTGTCAACTGGACACAAGCTACAGTTATTTGGGAAGAGGAACTCTACATTGAGAAAATGCCTCCATAAGGTTTGCCTGTAGGTAAGTCAGTAGTACACTTTCTTAATGATTCATATGGGAGGGCCCAGCTTTTTTGGGACAGTAACACTGGGCAGGCGGTCCTGGTTGATAAGAAAGAAGGCTGAACAAGCCCTGAGGAACACTGGTAAGCATTGTTTCTTATTGTTTCTTCATGGCTTCTGCTCCAGTTTTTCCAGGTTCCCGCTTTGAGTTCCTTCTCTGACTTCCCTCTTTGATGGACTATGATCAGAATGTGTAAGCCAGATAAACCTTTTCCTCCCCAAATTGTTTTTGGTCATGGTGTTTTATCACAGCAATAGAAACTCCAGCTAAAACAGGGAGCAGTTAACATGTATGCTCATTCTTGTTGGTGATGGAGATTTTTTGTTGCTGCTTGTTTTTTGAGGTAGTTTTGCTATGTTGCCAAGGCTGTACCTCACTGTTGTCTAGGCTGGCCATACACCCTTGATCCTCTGCCTCAACCTCCCAAGTGATAGTATTGTAGGGCCTATACCACATACTCTCCTGAGAAACTGTATGGTTAGTCAATCACGACCTCACATAAAAATAGCAGCTAGCTGGCTTGCCGCCTCCCCACTTTTGTTAGAGCTCAAACTCAGGTCTTAGTTATCCATGTTAGGCAAAACAAGTATTTTACCACATTCTGTATCTCCTTCCCAAAGCCCGTTGATCTACATTGGTCAACATGAATAGTTTTAAGTTGTATGTACTTTTTTGGAGAGATCAGTTGGTGGACATGTGCAGATTAGATAAGAATTTATAGGATTTGGTTTACTCCTTCCACTATTTAGATTCTGGGAATTGAAAGTCGGGTCATCAGGCTTGGCAGTGTCAGTATGTTTTACCTGTTGAGCCAACTCACTAGCCCACGTTGTATCATTTTAATAAGTAGAAAGACGCCAGATGTGGTGGTGCATGCCTTTAATTCCAGCACTTAGGAGACAGATGCAGGCAGATTTCTGAGAGTTCAAGGCCAGCCTACACAAAGAAACCCTGTCTCCGGGATGGGGTGGGGGAATCTGAGTTAAACTTTTTTACAACATAGTTCAGTGCATTGAAGAGATTTTTATTTATGAGCAAATTACATCACATCTCTGGAGAAAATGCAAATTCTTGAACAAATCACATAGTAATATTATTTTGTTGTACTGCAGCAGAATAAAAACAAGCTGGAAAAATATAGATCTTTGGATTTTATGTCATTGTTCAGTTTGCCCAAAATTCTTAAAGAACTTTACCTGGCAGCTTAACCTGAAAGGTTGTACTTATTTTATAGGCAGTGGCAATGGTGAGCTTTATGGAGAATGTGAAATATTTTAGCCAACACCGTTCTGTTTATATTTATTAAAATGTTAGTTGATTTTAATTTTCAACTGTCAGTTACGACAATGTATTACTGAATTCTATTAAAACAATTATAATTACAACAGAAGACAGGACTTAGGACGTTACATAACTTATCACTGAGTATTACAATGGATCTTTTCAAATAGTCAGCTATAATTGTGCCATAGTCAATTAAAGTAGGTATGTGGGAATTGTTAGGATCTTAATAGTAAGTCAGGTAGCATGCACATAATTTCCTTTATCGGTGTTGCCCTGGTGCCACTGGTTTGAGGAAACAGTTTGTTAAAATGTCTGATAGTTGTTTTATAGATGACCTGGCCCAGGTATATAGGTGTGTTAGTTGCCATGTATTTTCAGCACAATCACCAATTTCCAGCATGAAAACTGGTATCTTTCATTGTGACACTGTCCAGAGTAGCACAGACCCCACAGGTCGGAGCTCAGTCCACAGACTTCACCCATTCAGATGCCAGCTTGAAGTCCTGGCCAGCTCTGCCATCTTGCTGACTGGCCATTAAGTCAGAGGTTCCTATAACAACCTCTTTTGATTAGATAACATGGAGAACTCAGCAAAAGCCAAAGTTTGTAAAAAAAGATTAGTCAGTTGGGGCCTCTACAAACTTTGGCTGGTGCTTCCGCATATATTAGTGTTGGGAGCCTGCGAGTAAGCCTACTTAAAATTTATTAAGACTTTTGCTATAATTTTAAGTTGTCTTATTTTCTTTTATGACAATTTTATGTCCATTTTTCTTTGAGGTTATATTTTTGTAAATTTACTTGTATAGCCCTGAAAATGCTCATATTGTTTTAAAGTTTATTTTGATATGATTTACAGGCTCTGAAAGAAGTCAAAGAAATTTTACTGTATTTCTTATTTCTTCATTTTTTTTTATTTGCATGTACATGCCAGACATTGTGAAGCTGGCCTGCTGCAGAAGATGTGAGGTCCCAGAGTAGAAGATGTCAGCAACCAGTGCCTTTTTTTATTAGAGTATAAACTAAGGAGACCCAGGGGGGAGGGCGAGGAAACTCTTTAAGATGCTGTTGTAGTAATCCAGGAACTAAAATACCCTGACAAAAGTAGTTAGATTTCTATATGTATTGAAGGTGGCTGTGGATTGGCTTTCATGACATTGGATATGAAGCTTCAGATAAGAAAGGAGCCAGGGATGATTCTGAATGCTTTGGTTTGAGTCCTTGAAAGAATGAGGTAGCTTTAAGTGAAGTAGCTGTAAATGGAAGCGAATCCTACAGGTAAAGCAGATTTGAAAGTGAGGTTGAAAACATGCAGTTTAGTGTAAACCTGTTACATTTCAGCCATCTGCATGGTAATGTCAAGAAGAAAGGTGAATATAATTTGACGATAAATGGTGAGATATGAATTTGGGAGTGGATGACCCATAGGTAATGTCATCAGAAGTGTGACAAGGGGAGGTGCTTAGTCTTACCACAACTTGATATCCCCTGCTTTGTTAATACCAGAAACAGGAAGAGTGGATGTGGGGGTTAGGGTAAGAGTAGAGAAGAGGGGTAAATGCAGTCCTGATGAAAATTAAATAAAGAAATTAAAAGAATAACTGAAATCGTTTAGTGTGTGCATAGGGACGAAGGAGGGGGCATCTGCGTGTTAGGGTGCTCCATCAAGAAGAGGCTGGAGTGAAACCAGTGCGGGAGTCTGAAAGTGAGGTGCCCTGTAGCAAAGGCACAAATGGGTTGAGTTTCAGTAGCATCTTGGATAAGGGCTGAGCAGTTGGCTTCTGCTGTGATGGAAATGGCTGTGGCTGATAAAGAGACCCTGGAAAGCAGGAGCTGTTGATGCTGAGTTTACGAAGATCTCTGGGGAGCACTGCTGTGAGGGGAACATGCTCTAGGAACATGGCTTGCAGAAAGTGAGAAATAACATTTTTAGTAATGACCCAATAAAGGGGAAATGTGAAGACAGGCTGTGATGCCTTTAGAAAGGAGCTGAGGAGCTGATGTGGAGCAGACACTGCTAATTTGATTGACACATGGTAGAATCCACGGTTTCCTCTTCTTCATTTTTGGGTGCCAGGCTTTGAACCTAGGACTTCGTGCTTGTTGGGGAGGCTCTCCACAGTAGAACTTTATTCTTAAGCTGTGAAGATTCCTCTTGATGACTTACTTTCTCTGAAATTAGAGCTGAGATTGAAGATGGAGTATTTAAATGTGAAGACAGAGGTTGAGTGGTCAACAACAAAAGAGAATAAACCCAAGAAAAAGTTCTAGCTGTTATTACTCAGGAGATTAAGAGCACTAGCTGTTCTTCCAGAGGACCCGAGTTCAATCCCTG
The DNA here is from genome assembly GCA_001685095.1 of Ellobius talpinus. Taxonomy (NCBI): domain Eukaryota; kingdom Metazoa; phylum Chordata; class Mammalia; order Rodentia; family Cricetidae; genus Ellobius; species Ellobius talpinus. The sequence goes on from LOJH01024690.1 coordinate 8,931, forward strand.
CACCCACCTGGCATCTGTAACTCCAATTCCAGGGGATGTAAGACCCTCACATAGATATACATGCAGGCAAAACACCAGTGCACATAAAAATAAATATTAAAAAAATTAATTCTCAGATGTGTGGTCCTGAGAAAAAAAGGAGACCAACCATGTTTAGCCATGTGGGTGCAGGTGTGGCCTAGGCAAAGACATAACCAGTGCTCTAGTATAACAGTGGAAGGAGGCAGAGGAATGGGGTCTGCAAGGAGTGACTCCAGTGCTATAAACCAGTGCTAGGCGAAGACATAACCAGTGCTCTAGTATAACAGTGGAAGGAGGCAGAGGAATGGGCTCTGCAAGGAGTGACTCCAGTGCTATAAACCAGTGCTAGGCAAAGACGTAACCATTGCTCTAGTATAACAGTGGAAGGAGGCAGCAGAATGGGGTCTGCAAGGGAGTGACTCCAGTGCTAGAAACCGAGCAGGGAGGGTTTGCCATTCTTGTCATTTAAACTTTGAATATGTAAGGCCAGTAGACCATGACTCACTGTGTGTGTAAAATCTTTTGTATATATCATATAAAAGTTTTATGTCAGATTTACAAAGTGTTCCTTTCCATAAGATGAAAAGAAAGAGGAAGTTATCCAGGTTTTACTAAAGCAGAAATAATAGTCTCAATCCATCGTCTTACTCTTTGTTTCTGAATTTGTTTGTAAAATATATTGACTTTCAAAAAGAAGCCTTCTGATTTACTTGAAACTGGTAGATTTACTTGACCATTCCCAAGTAAAATCAATTTTCAGAAAAACAAAAACCTCATAGACTTTATTCGATTAAAAACACTCCAGGTTCATATTGACAAACGTCTAAAGAATGGTGCCATCCAATAACAGCTCCTTCTGGTCCACTTTACTCTCTATTCTTTCTACATAATTGAGACCACACTTTACATATAATTTCATTTCCTGTGTTTTCCAGTTAACAAATGAACACTATGCGCTTTCTCCATGTTATTTATAGCTATATAAATAGCAATTTCAGTGGTTCTCCAGTCCCATTGTGTAGCTGTGCCAGCATTTGTTTTACTGCTCTCATACTGTTGGACATTAGGATGTTTTTGATTTTTAAAGCTCAGTTATTTTTAATCATAATTCAGGGAGCATAGTTATTTCTTAAAATATATAAAAAGTGTTGCCAGGAGAGAGTATGATAATTTTTAAAAGTTGAATATTGCCGAATTAACTTTCATAACTTCATTAAGATATTTTTAAGCAATAGCTAGTTGATTAGAAAATTTTTGACTGATTTGACTAGGAAAGTGCTCTTACTGTTTTCTTACAAGGGTCAGTATTTTCTGTGACACCAATTAGTTATTCAAGTGGAAAGATTAATCTCTACCTCATATAAATCAGTATTAGACTAACCAAATACTTAAATATAGATGACAATTTTTTTGTAGAAAATACAGGCAAAACTGTGTTTTAGTGTCAAAAGAATTTCTTGAGTAAATAAAAGGTTCAAATAATTAAAGTGTGCAAGAGAGACAGAGACAAAGATAAATACGGAAAGACACAAGCATTATGTAGCAAGGGAAAATGCAGAGACAAAGCAGGAAGCAAGGAAATCTGTGGGACTGGATACGGAGAGGTTTGTAGGCATCCAGAGTGTCCTGTCCCTCTTTGTAGGAATTGACCATTCCTGTTAACCAGCTTGTTCATGGGGCATGGATAGCTCAGGGGGAACAGGGCAACTATCAGGGATGATGATCCAAGCTCTCTAGGAAGAGAGAACACAACTCCTACAGGGTGCCCTTTGGCTTATACACACACACACACCTTGACAGCATGATCCACACACAAACACATACAAATATACCTTGATCATAATGATTTCTACATTTTGTCAAGTTTGGTTTGCTGATACTGAGTTAAGGCTTTTTGGATCACTGAGGAATAAATCTATCTCCAGTTGTCTTAGAGTATTTGGCTTTGGTATCAGGTAGTACTGACCGCTAGGAGTGATTTACAAAGTATTTCTTTCTTCTCTGTTATCTTAAAGAATTCGTTAGAGATTTTTGGCTATCTTACTAGTTTCTACTCTGTCATTCACTATGTCTGTATACTCCTCTGGCTTCAGTACTATACGATATGTGCTATTTCCTTAGAATTGGCTTGATTTAAGCTGTTCATTCTCTAGGGTCTCCTGTGTACAGTCTGCACTAGCCTCAAGTTCAATTGCTGGACGTACATGTGTGCCACAGTGCCCATTTATAAATTGCTTTTCCTTGCACCACTTTTTATATATGTATGTGTGTGTGTTTTATTTTGTTTGAAAAATGTTTTGAATTTATGGCTTCTAGTCCTTAGGCAATGGGTTATTTAGAAGTATTTTGTTTAATTTCCTAATATTTGATGGTTTTCCAGATTTATTTCTGTTGTAGGTATATAATTTAGCTCTGTTGTGGTCAAAGAACATATTCTCTATGATGTCAGTTTTTTACTATGTTGAGTCTTGTTTTTGGCTATCCTAAAATGAAAACTCAAAAGCAACATTCAAAGCTCTTCTTAGTGTTCAATTCCCAGGTTGAATGTCTGTTATCCAGAGTGCTTGAGAGAAGTGTTTCTGATTTTGAATTCTTTTCAGAGTTTGAATATTTAATTGTATGTAATGAGATGACCTAGGGAGGAGTTCATGTCTGAACACATAGCTCTTGTGCTTTGTGTTCCCTTAGTGTACATAACATGAAGGTCATCTTTTTATTTTTCTCAACCTTTGCATTTGGCTACAATCCATCACAGTTAGGTGTGAAATTGTCAAAATGTTGGATTTCTTTTGTTTCTAGTTTCAGATTTTTATTTTTGGGATCTTCAACCTTCTGACCTCTCACCCTTTCTCTTTTCCTTTTCCCTCCTCTCTCCATTTCTTCTCTCTTTCACCTTTCTTTCTTCTCTCTCCCTCTCTTCTCTCCTTCCCTTCCCCTTCACATTGGGGATTGAACTCAGCTTGGACTTTGTCAGGAAACAGTGTCTACCAGTTTACTAGGAGTCTGCTTCATTGAAATCTTTGTATTAGTTCTGTTTCTCCTTTCACACCATTATGTATTTGGGGTTTAATGTTAAATGAATATGCATTTATAAATACTGTATCTTCATGATGTGTTAACCTTCATTTCATTTTAAAATGTTTATTCTCTAGTAGTACTATGTCTGAGTCTCTAGTAATACTTACTCTCTTGAAGCCTGTTTTTCTGATGTTAATTAAGCTATTAGCTTTTATGGTTACTCTCTTGGTATAGTCTTTTGTATCCTTTCAAGTGATGTGCGTCATTCCACTGTAGAGGAATCTTATAGATAGCATGTCTTAGTTTGCTCTCTGTCAGTGTTGTAAAACACCATGGCCAAAAGCAGTGTGGAGAAGAAAGGCTTTATTTGGCATACATATCATGGTTTACAGTCCTTTGACAGAAGTCAAGATTGGAACTCAAGGCAGGAACCTGAAGATAGTATCTGAAGCAGAAACCCATGAAGGATGGCCCCTTACTGGCTTGCTCAGCCTGCTTTCAGTACAAATCAGGACCACATACTCAGAGGTTGCCCTCCCCACAATACCCACATCACTGCCATTCAAGAAAATGTGCTATCTGTGATGGCGCACGCTTTTTAATCCTGGCACTCTGGGAGGTGGAGGCAGACCAGACTTAGAGTTCAAGGCCAGCCTAGTGTGTATAGTGAATTCCAGGACAGCCAGTGCTACACAAAGAGACATTATCTCCAAAAACAGCCCCCTCCAATGAAGAAAATGTCTCCACACACTTGCCTTCAGACAATCTGATGGAAATATTTTCTTAGTTGAGATTCTCTTGTGGTGAGTAAGACCACTACCATAGTTTGAAGCCAAATTTGAAGCAAGCAATAATTAAACACTGGCCAATAGATGGGTTCTGGTCAGGTCCATACCCAGTTTCCTGGGAAATGGTCCCAAATCATGGTTTGCAGCAGCTTAAAGGAAAACCCGTAATTCATTGCATTTCCCATCAGGTCTAGTCAGGGATAAGCATACATCCTGACCATACCTCCAGCCTACATCCAATTGGGCAAGCGTATATCATGACATAGTTCTGCCTGTGACCCTCCTGCTTACATGCGATCAAGAACATCTGGTGCAGATGGGTCAGACAAACTTGTTTAGGGGAGTGAGAACATGTGGCTTGTTACCTCCCACAAACAACAGCCTCCAACATTTCAGGAACTGTCCGTCCTTGAACAAGAGGCTTGCAAATCAGCAACATTTTTGTCTGATGGATCTCAAAGTCATAGTAATGAAAACTTAGAATGTAACTTGATTCTCACAGTTCCTCTTCTCAGATGACCCTGTTTTGCATCAAGGTGACAAGAGAGTAACCTGCACATCACATAACTTTTTATTATTCATTTTTATTTATTCTGACAGTCCTTTAATTAGGTTAGGATCTGTCAACTTTTTCTGTAAACTATCAAATATGTTAACTTTTGCTTGCTATAGAGCCTCTGAGCTCCTTGTTTTGAGGAGGCAGCCATAGACAGTATGTGATATACAAGTGTGATACTTGCTTGATAAAAATAATTTACAGTCACAGAAATTTGAATTTCATGTAATTTTCTTGTGTCATAAAAATACTGTTTTGATTTTAGCCAGCTAGTAGTAATACCACAACTAATTTTCCTTGACGAACATATGAAAAGAGTGATGATCTGAGTTTTGCCCACAGAGTACGTTTTGGGCCATAATACTTTAAAAGTTTAGTCCATTTACATGTAACATACTTATTGATGTTGTCACATTTACATCTGTCATTTTGCTAGCTCTTAAATTTACTTCATTTTGTATTTTTCCTATGTTAAGGGAACACTTGTGTTAAATGCATATTTTAAATGTTAACTTCAGGTTCTCAGAGTACTTTGTGGCTACTTCATGGACCCTTAGTTATTTCTTACCACAGTGTACTTCAAAATAATGTTAATTCTGATAAAATATAAATTTGCCTTTTCCCCTATGTCCTGCTATTCCTTTGTATTCTTTTGCATACATTGTATCATCTAGTGTATGGTATGTTGTTTTGCATACATTGTATCATCTAGTGTATGGTATGTTGTTTTACATACATTGTATCATCTAGTGTATGGTATGTTGTTTTACATACATTGTATCTAGTGTGTGGTATGTTGTTTTGCATACATTGTATCTAGTGTGTGATATGTTGTTTTGAATACATTGTATCTAGTGTGTGGTGTGTTTTGCATACATTGTATCTAGTGTATGGTATGTTTGCCTTTTCCCTGTGTCTTGTTGATCCGTTGTGTTGTTTTGCATACATTGTATCTAGTGTATGGTATGTTGCATCTCCATGAATACTACAGTTGATTTATACTTTCCTATGACCTTTAAAGCAGAGGAATGAGAGAAATGAGAGGATTTAAGTTAACCTTTACTTTTATCACTACCAGTCATTGCTAAGTGACACTTTCTCTGAAGCACTTTCTTCCTGGTGTGTTTGTAGTTTAGACCTGCTAGCTGCTCAGCCTCTTCTCAATGCATGAATGTTTATGTTCATGCTAGTTCATTTTTCATGATTACCCACATTGCTGTGGCTGTAGAATTCTTGGTAGCAAAATGTCCTTCAGCATTTGCGTGTGTCATCCTACACCCTTCTGGCCTCCCAGGTCTCTTTTCTATCTCTGCTTCCCTTTCTGATGAGTCCTTCCTCTCTTGCTCTCAGCCTTGCCCCCTCCTACATAGACTGCTTTTTCCTGAGCTTAGCTTCGGTTACTTTGGGGGGGGGGGGAAGGACTTAAAAGCCTGTCATTATATCACGATTCAGGTACCCCCTAGGCATATTGCTGTTTTTTCCTGTATTTCTGGATGGGGCATCCAGAGCACTAGGAAATAAGTCCTGTGAAATGACTCAGGCAGGCTTATCCATCCATGGTCTTGATTTTGCTGTGAATTGTCCTGCTTCATTCATGTCAGCATATTGAAATAAGTGGTTTTTCCAAGTCACTCACCAAGCTTTCAGTGCCTGCATGCTACTCAGGATTCCTTGTGGACTTTGGAGACATTATTAAACTGTCTTGGAATAATAAAAGAAATGAAGGAAATGAAGAAACGGGTATAAATTAAGGAAACTTGTAGGAATCATGAGTGTTGAAAAACACTGTTTTGGGTGAGTTCAGGTATCAGGGTGTTAGATATCAGGGATTTGGCTGGATGAGGTGTAAGTTCCAGGGAATAGACTTCACCACAGCTGATTGAATTGTTGAATTGGGAAGGAAACTGCTGGTGAAGTGAGTGTGGGATGTATAGAGTTAAGTTAGACATGAAGAGACTACTGGCCATTGTGACATTTAAAACTAGGAAGACTTGGGCATGGCTGGAGAGGGCCTGAGGGGAGTACCTTTGGCAGAGCCTTGTTTTATAATTCACTGTTCGGCTTTGGCAGGTAAGATGACTTGGAGTAGTTGTTCGGTTCTGAAGTTAAACCTGCTTAGTTGTTACAGAAAGTACCGGATAAGGAAAATGGGTTTCTGAACATTTTCCTGTCCTTCTAAGGTATAATTATTATTATCTATGTATCACCTGAGATGTTTAGGTATATACACACACACAAATATGCCATCTTTGCATTTTGTTTTTTTAGCTTTCTTTTTCTCAGTAATGTTTCTTGAACATTTTTCTTCACCTGTATGATTTACTAAACTAGTATGTAGATATTTGATGTCTGTATGTTGTTTCCTACAGTTTAGGCTAAAACTGTGTTTTTTTCTAAGATTTATGCATTATAAAGGTGTGTGTCATGATTAAGTAGACTTTAGAATCAACTGATCAGGTTGCCAAGTGTCTTAACAGTGTTTGTGCCTCAGTTTCCCTATTTATTTAGTGGAACTATTACTATTTACTACTAGCCACAAGCATTTAGGCTATTGCTTTAAGCACATCTCATATATAGGCACATTTTAACTTTATAAGTTACATGAGTGGTGGATTTAGTTATGTCTAAGATAATATAACTTCTAAGCAGAGCTAGGATATGCACAATCTCTGTCTAGTTCTACAGTGTCATAACTGCTTAATCAAACTCACAAGGTTCTAAGATGATAAGAACTGATGAAATAGTGTATTCAAAAGACTTAGTCCCTCTGTCACTCTGATAAAATGTAGCTTATATTTACCACATTAAACAGTGTAAGCAACAGTAGATTTGTTTAAACCAAGTGATAGAAGGACATCGTTGTCTTTATAGCTTTGACACAAGAACATATCCAAAAAACAAATTGCTAATTGAATGTCTGTCTATTTGGTTAAAGCATATATGAATTGTTTTTCAAGTAATCTTACAGAGCTCCAGGCTCAACCAGAAACCCTGTCTTAATAATAAACAGTAGTAGAGGAAGAGATTGCAGCCTCAACTTCAAGTGTGTGGATGTGTGAATAGATACATACACACAAACACATGAAACAACTGCTCGTTGAATTTGATGAACTATCAGATAAAAATATGCACAGGTATATAAAAAGTATTAAGCAAACTATCTTCTCTTCCTATGGTCTCTGTGTGTTGAATTTCTTCTTACCCTTGGAATAAAGAGCACATTGAAAGATGAAATGCAGAAGCAGATGTAAGCTCAGCTGTGTGCTCTGTCAGCACAAGATTTTCAGTAACGTGAAACAGTGCTGCTTTTCTCTCTCTCTGTTTTTACTGTTTGGAAAGTTTAGTTCTTTTTCAGGAAGCTGATTTATGTTAATGCATAATGAGTATATTAATGTTTCTAAATAGACAGATAATTACTTTTAAACTCAGTTTTCAGGACAAATTTCAACAAACACCAAAGATGTAATTAAAACATTTTGCTATTCCCCAAAAGCATTTTTCTTCTAAGAGACTAAAATATAGATATAGGTCTTCTAAGAGACTAAAATATAGACATAAGTCTTCTAAGAGACTAAAAACGCAGAAGGTGGAAAGTTTAAGGAACGCTGAGAGTGACGACTGCACCTGTAGGCAGGGCATGTGGCGTGGGGAAAGGAGCAGATGATTTAGCTTCATTGGACAGGTTTTACTTTCTCTGAGACTGAGGTTCCTTCTTGTAAAACGAGAGTAATGGAGCTACTTTTTTAACTTTAAGTCATTGTTTGACTTGTCTCTAGTTTTTGTATTAGATGTTAAAAATGAATGGCACACATAGCTACTTGGAACCATCCTTTTAAAAACAGGTGGTAGCACCCAGGGTGAGGGCCCCCCCTGTAGTCTCAGCACTTAGGAAACTGGAGGCATGAGACTCATTGAGTTCAGGTTTTTTGTTGGACTACATAGTAAGCTTGAGACCAGCTGTTCTACACAAGATCTTGTCTTTAAAAAAAAGTGTAAAGTAACTAAATGTTTTTTCTGTTTATACAGTATTTTTCTTTTATTTAAATAGTTTTAATATTTAGTGTGTGTGTGCTTGCATGTGTCGTAGTTTGTATGTAGGTCAAAGGACAGCTTGGAGGTGGTTTTTGCCTTCCACTGGGACCTAGAGCTTGTAGTTCATCAGGCTTAATGACAATTAAGCCATTCTCACTGACCCTGTAGAGTTGTGTTGTTTTTTTGGGGGGGGGATTTTTTTATGTGTAAAACCTTTTCCCTTGAACTATCATGTAAATTTTCAAGTGTATACGTAAACTTAAAACTTTGAATTAGAAAAATGGCAAGATTGATTCAGAACACTTACTTGGGCACAAAACAGATGGTAATCCTATAAAAAGATGACATATATTTTTGGAAGTGCAAACAGGAAAATAGATACTCTTTAAAAAATTGTAGAGTAGTCTTTGCCTAGAAGATGCAGGAAAAAAAGATTTAAAAACATATGGCTTAATTGAACTTCTCCTTTCTAATATCTGGGATTGGATCTTGTCTTCTTAATACTAGAATTGGGTTGCACACGCATTGATAGCATTTCTCAAATAGATATCTGCCAAATGCTTTTCTCGTCTGTGGTGTAGATGTGTGGTAGTGGCAAGCAGGACTGTTGGAACCCCAGGTTACTGAAGTTACCGTCTCAGAATCCACTGCTGAGTCTGCTATCTGGGAGTTAGCTCCTACATCTGGGGCAAGACCAAGTACTCAATGAGTTCATTCAGAGTACAGCTTCATGTTTAAATTAGCTTCTGCTCCAAATATTTGTAAGTATTCTATTTTTACAGTATCTTTCAATAACAGTGTATGACCGTGAGACTTCTTTTGCTTTTTATGAAGATGATGTAGCTGTTCCCGATAGGTTGTCTGAGTGGTTTCATTGAGCATGATTTCATGCAGATTCTGTGTACACACAACCACCTGCTCTCTGTGGTTAAAGTTGAACCCTTCTCAGATTCTTTCCTTCTCAGCTCCCACCTGTGTTACCAGTGTGTTCCAGATATCTTTGTATTCTATCATTCACATATCTGTCTCTTCTGCTGCCTTACTTCATAACTAACATTCATGTTATTGCACTGTGTTTGTGTGTGTGGTCACTACTAACGCACTGTAGTTGTGTGTTAGTAAATCAGAGTAAGAGCTGTGCTCTGCTAATCAACTGCGTTGCACTAAGCTGTGGGTGGAAAGGTGTTAGCATTTCTTCCTGAAACATACATTCTTCTAGTCAGGCAGTGCCCCTGTGATGGCCAAGAGCTGTGCCTTCAGGAGTGTGAAGGGCCATGGAAAAGACGTGTCTCAATATGTGTGCATGTGTTTGAAGTGTGGACTTGTTCTTCCACGGCATTAGTAGTGCCCTCACTGTTACTTGCTTCCTCAGCCTGGTGCATGGGCAGTGGAAGAGCCTGGTCAGATAGAAAAAACCTAGTCCTGACCTGTATAATAAGCAAAAAACAAAAAAGGGGGGGGTAAATTAAGGGCCCAGTATTTCCATGATATCCAGTATCTAGCAGGCAGTTATCCAAATCTTCAGGGTGAAACTTCTAAGAATAGATTTGGGCACATTTGTTTTGAAGCTTAAAAAAATTTTGTTTGTTTTATTTGAAAACTACAATGTTTAATTTAATTTAATTTTATTTTTTTTTACTTCTTTTTCTTTGTTTTTCAGAAAATAGCTCCAGAGG